>RJWJ010001270.1:0-140599 GCA_004363605.1 Indri indri | reverse complement strand
CCAGAAGACCCGGTGACCACCTCTGCCTGCCCTCAGTCCCCTGATCTGTGTGGGCCTGAGGCCGGGGAGATTTTAAACAGCTCCATCCCTGAAGCGGCCACCAAAGATTAAAAAGTCACTGCTATGTGTGTGTTGATTAATTAACAAAGGGGTTTTGCAAGGGAGCGGCCCTGTGTTAAGGAAGGGGAGGAGTGAGGTTCAGTCCACGTGGCTGTTCCTGGCGAGTCGGTGCTGGTCCCTGCTCACGCTCTGTTCATCTCGGAGCTCCCAGCTTTCTAGAACTTGGCCATATGTCAGTGTTGAGCTCTCTGACCTCTGGTTTCTAGAATCCAGCTTTTTGGCAAACTGGAGACATTTGTTGCCATGCCCGATACCCTCAGCCTCCACTGTTCCCTGGAGATGAACCATCGAGACTCCTCAGGTCCCGGTGGGAGCTTGTCTGTCGATGCTGGGGCCCCCTGGCCTGGGAAATGCGCACTCGCGGAAAGACTTTCTTTTTAATAGCGAATGCGTAGGAGGCGCACGGTGTTCCAAGAGCCGCTTTGAGTGCTTTACCATATCAGTTCAGCGACAATCACTAGCCCTGGAAGTCGGTGCCGGTCTGCCCAGGAAACCGAGGCTCGGCCCAGGTCACTGGGAGCGAGACCACCCGGGTTCCGGTCCTAACGGCTGCACCCAGCTGTGGCGTCAGCCCTCGTGGGCTTTCAGCCTTTACTTCCAGGTCTGTCCTGCCTCCTCTGCTTCCTGGTCTGCCCTTCCACTGTCCGTCTCTCGGCACCCTGCCCAGGGCCTTTGGTTCTGGTCTTGGGCTCCCTGAAGTTCCTCCTCGCCCCTGCAGGTCTGTGCCCTCCTCTCTGTCCACGCCGTCTGCGGTCGCCTCCCGTAGTTTCTGCACAGCGTGAGCCTGAGCGTGTCAGTGACGAGGCCTCCTGCCCACGGCTGGCCGCCCACCAGCGCCACGCCCGGCCGCGCCTCATTTCCTGGACACGGCAGCGCTGCTCAGCAGGTCCCCTGCGTGGCTGGGGTCCGCCCGCGCGCCAGCTCTCCCTCATTTCCTGGGAGGATGAAGGCTCTCGCTCCCTGCGTCTGCTGTGTGGAGGGCTCGGTGCTCACCCAGCAAGGGACGAAGCTCTGTTCCCTGCCACAGGGCCTCCCGGGTCGCTGTCCGCAGAACGGGAATGCCCGTTCGGTGTTCTCTTCCTGGTCGATTCGCAGGGAGTTTCTCACCCACACTGTGCTGCCAAGGCGTCTCCCTGCACACACGTCATAGTCTGCGAGGATCTCGTCAGACATTTTTACTTCCTGTCTCTTCTGTTCCTGCGTAAGCTGTTCTGGTCACTGCTGTGCCTGTAGATCTAGGACAGTATCTGGTTCATAAATATTTGTGCGCAAGAGCCCTGTGGAATTTGTCTTTTCATATACTTTAGATCTAAGGTAGTGCCATCATTTTCTCAGAAAGTCTTGTAAAACAGCAATAACCCAAATGCTTCAGCCGCGTTTAGTCCCCTGCATAGACGCTCTACCAAGATGAAATGAACTGACAACTCTTGCAGGGCTGTCCTCGAGGTAGCACTGAAGTCCAGGTCATGAAAACCAACATTTAATTCTAATTCTGCCACTAACTAGCTGCTAACGTCTTCGGGTTGCTCCTCATCTGTAAATGAAGGCGCATTGTAGATGATACCTAAGACGATGTCTAACGCTCTTTTCAATTCTGAGATTAATTCTACCTCCTGTGACGCCGTGTCCTCTGACATGCATACAACTCTACCCAGTACAACCTGGCATTATAGCTGGTATTGTACCCTCAAACATGGTACGTGGCATTCATTGCAATGGCTCCCCACAAAGGCATATAAGGAGCGATGCTACTGTCATTTAGGAGACATGGAGAGAAAGGCTTAAACAGGTGACACTCTCACTGTGCCTGAGAATGGCCACCTGCCCACTCTGCCGGAGGGAAAGTTCAGCCTCTTGTTACAGCGGCAGCCCTTAGCCGAATGCGCGATCCGTCGCATCACCTGCATTGTGCTCGCGGGCACCTAATAAATGATTACCATTGATTAGCAGAGACATAAACACCCTTTGACGCCTTCTGGTCTTTTATATTTGTGGACTGGA
This sequence comes from Indri indri, assembly GCA_004363605.1. Taxonomy (NCBI): domain Eukaryota; kingdom Metazoa; phylum Chordata; class Mammalia; order Primates; family Indriidae; genus Indri; species Indri indri. The sequence goes on along the minus strand of RJWJ010001270.1, from coordinate 138,478 downwards.
CTTTTACGTCATACAGAACAACGAGGCGATTTGAAAGGGCTGAAACGTCAGTGTGCAAATGGCCACTCTTTTTGTTTACCTGGTACATATTGACAAGATCGTGTTTCATTACTTGATATGTATAGTGACTTTGAGAAGGTCTCCTAGACCCTCTGAAATCATCTTCCTTATCTGAAGGAGAGACAATGAGATCACAGTTCCCAAATAAGGAAGCATTTTAAAAAGACAGATTCCTGGCCCCCACCATGAAAAATTCAAAACTCTACAAGTCCCGGTGGAGGTCAAAAGCCTGTATTTACTTTAATTTATTATAAACATGGCTTCATGAAGAGCCAAATCTGATGATCCTGGAACAGGACGGTCTCTAAACTCTCTTTTAAAGCTGAGGTTCTTTGTGACTTGTATCTAAATCTGGTAAACCCTCCTCCCACCCTCCCAAGTCCAAGTCTCCGGGCTTGTATTCCTGCAGTCACACACGCCTGGCAAGTGCCAGGAGAGAGTCCGATCTCAGTGATCGGCGAGTTCAATGACTGGGTTCCTGTTAGTGCCACTATTTTCAAAGCTGGGCAAAGGGGCTACTGTGCTATAAACCAGGAGTCGCCCATAAGCACAAGGAATAAGGCTGACTTTCCTGGGCAGGAGAGTAATTTCTAAAATTGAAATTCACTGCAGGAAGTAGACTGCCTCCCGGGGAAGCGAGAGGTCCCTGCCGGAGGCTTTTAGTCTCGCTTAAACAAGCAAATCAGTTTTTCACAAGACGTGGAAACAGGATATGGCACAGAAGGTCCACAGTTCCTCCTGGCTGGGGACGTCAGCTTCTGCGTAGCCATGTGACCTTTCCCTCCTGATTGTTTTGGGAAGGAGTTTCAGGAAGGCGCTGAGGACTTGGACGTGGTTCTTGGTGGTCATTGTGGGAGGAGGGGCAGGGTTTGCGAGGAGCTGTCTTCTCAGATGTGTCCACACCCCCAGGGTAGGAGCACAGTCTTCTCTCTTCATTCCCATAAGGACAGTCTGTGCTTCTAGGAAATGCATGGGAGGCGCAGAAAACCTACTCTTTTTTCTTAATGCCATGTGGGTTCCCCACCCATTTCCAGGACCTGCAAGAAAACACCAACACCCATCTGCATCACCCTTAGTCACTGGAGCCACATACTCCTCAGAAGATCTGAGAAAAATCAAACACCTTTTTTCTGGAAAATGTGCCTGCACATGTTGAAGTTGGCCGAGTGACGGAGTCTGCAGGTTCCCAGCCAGGCACAGGGTCCTGCTCACAGCCCAGCCCAGCCCAGCACCCAGGGGAGCTGCCACCACACGGACCTTGCATGGTGACCTGTCCATCCCACTGTGACCCTATAGGATGAGGCTGCGGGGTCCCTATGGGACCCCTGCGATGGCCAGGCTGGCTGAGTGTCCTGGCCAAGGGTGGGAGTTCAAGGCAGGCCCATACTCACTGGTCTGGATAGTCACCCCGTCCTGGTCCCTGCACCACAGCCCTGAGGCTTTGCCTCTTTCCTAACAGACAGGAGGAGGGACAGGAACAGGTCAGGCTAGAACCCAGCCCCGGCTCTCCCACCTCCCGCTCAGCCCTGCCCGGCTCCTCCTTCCCCTCAGTCTACTCTCAGTTTGGAAGCTGCCCCTGCCCTGGGCACCCACCATGGCGTCGCTCCAGGGCCCACAGAGCCTGCTGGTCCAGGGTGGCAGGAGCCGTGCAGCCAGCACGGAGGAGGTCGGGGGGATGGGGGTCCAGGCGCCACACCCCACTTTCAGCCTCAGGGAGTCTTGTCTTAACATTTTAATACATCTGAAATAAACTTCACATGCAAAACGTTCACTGATATTTTTAGACTGAAAAATGAATTTTTTGGTGAAAACTGTTTGAAATGTTCTCAGGCACAGCCAGTAGCTCAATCACTAAAGTGCTGATTATTTTCTAACCTCTCCAGCAGTGTGGAACGGAGGCTTCTTCCCTTTCTCACCCTCTCCTTCCTCCTGAGGGGTTTGACTTCTCATGTGAGCGCCGCTTCTCTCCTCTGCACATCGCCTTTGGGACATCTCAGAGCACGTGATTTGCACAGAGGCAAAATCAGCACCGCTAGCGTCTGGGAAGTGTGAGCACAGGATGTGCGCCAGCCGGGTGGCGAGGAAACGCTGTCACTTTTGCCTCCCAGGGATCTTTCTCTTTGGCTCTTTTGTGGAGCCTTCAGACAGTTTCCCTGCTTATAACTTTTCGGCTGGCTTTAAAACAAAGTAAAACTACCTTTTCAGTTGTCCCCTGCTACCTCCTGTGCTAACCTGCTGCCATCCTAACAGCGTATCCTCTGGGATTGTGGAGGTACACGGTGTCCTCGCGGCCTTATCTTTAAGAACCCTTGGGCCATGGCTGCATCAACTCATCCCCTCTGGGAGTAACTGTGTGCACCTGTCAGCATGCACAGTGCCACCGTGTAGGGCCTGTGTCCTTCCCGCCGCTGGGAGGACTCTATACCAGCATCCTCTCCGCAGCACCGTGATGAAGGCAGGAGGGCCACCTGTCTGTGTCTGAGCGCAGGCGGCTGCTGTGATGAATCATGGAGCAGTCACAGCGGGAACAGCACTGTCTGCAGGTCTGTCTGCCTGTTAAGGGAACAGGTCCCCTACGGGGAGGACCGCGGTGTATTCCCATGTGAAGAACGCCCTCTCTAAATTGGGTCTCCATGCACAGGATGTCTGCAAAGCTGGGAACCAGGACATACTTACTTTTAAACAGTTTGTGAGTTACATTTTCAAATACTATGTTCAATGTGTTTTTCAAGTGAATACCTAAGTAATGAGTATAATTATTAAACTGAAAAGAAAAATCTAAATACATCACAGAGTGTGTAAAAATCTAGAAACACCAGAAAGATAATGTATTTACAGCACTTTTTCAAAATAACAATTGGCCATTTACTTTAAATTGGCACATCTGGAGGTTGACAAAAAACATATTAAGTATATTATCTGAAAAATTTAAGTAACATACAGTTTAAATTTGTTTAACCTGTGTTTTCCAACTCTGCGGATACCTTCTGCATGCATAGAAAAGTCTGGAAGGAAATAAACCAAAAGGTAAAGCAGTGACTATTTCTGAGAGTGAAAATATGTAGGTTTTCTCTCTCTCTCTCTCTTTTTTTCTGATCATCTATTACTTTCAACATTTTTTTCTGCAGAAATTAAATACAATAAAATCTCATGGCCCTTTCTTGTTTATAAAACTAGAATCGGTAGGAAGAAGAGTTGGTAGAAGTGGCCCGGACCCATGCCAGGCGTGGCTCTCAGTCCCTCGGCTGCTTTTGCAGGGAAACCAAGGTTCAGTCTCTCTGTGGTTGTCTGCCGCATCCACGCAGATTTCTGCAGTGCCCAGGGCCATTCATTCACTCATTCATTCATTCGACAGATACTCACAGAGCAGCCGCGTGCAGCACGCACCACCTAGGTGCTGGGGATACAGTGAAAACTAAGCAGACAAAATAACCTGCCTGCGTGGAGAATTTTCAAAAAGGAAAAGGAAACTGTAGGCTATTAGAGAGTGGAAAGTACTAAGAAAAATAAGATAAAACAAAGGGGGGGGGCTGAGCAGTATTGGGGGGCTGGCGTGTTGAGATGACAGCGGAGGGAGCTCGGAGGGAGGTGAGCAAACCATGCAGGGGGAAGCGCTGAGCGGCCCCAGGAGAGATCCTGGGGCCTGAGAATTGTGGTCCCCGAGGAGCTCGGACCACGCCAGCTCGCGGTGCACTGGGACACCACAGCGCTTCTCTGCACCCTGCACCGGCGCTGTTTGCCCTGGTCACGATAGTGTTTACTTAATTAATTGTTTAATTCACAAATAAAAGTTGCACACATTTATGGTAAATCACGGCAGTTCACATACACGTCACCTGACATCCTTGCCGTTTTCTGTGGGGAGGACACTTACCTTCTATCGTCATAGCGACTTTCACGTATACGGTCCAGTGGCCCCCTCATCTGCGGTTTTGCTTTCTGCGATTTCAGTTACTTGAGGTCAACCACAGTCCAAAAATACTAAATGGAAAAGTCAATTCATAAATTTTAAATTGCATGCCTTTTTTAGTAGCGTGATGAAATGTCACACCATCCTGCCCCGTCCCACCCACGACGTGAATCATTCTTTTGTCCATCTCACCTGCGCCATCCACGCTGCCTGCGTCTCAGCTATCAGATTTAGTCACTGTCTCAGTTATCAGATCAGCTGTCGCTGTATCTTACCGCTTGTGTTCAAGTGACCCTTATTTTACTTAATTAATGGCCGCAAAGCACACCACTAGTGATGCTGGCATGTCAGATATACCAACTATGAAATGTGTCCTTTCAGTGAAAAGGTGAAGTTCTCAACTTAATAAGGAAAGAAAAAATCTTATGTCGAGGTTGCCAAGATCTGTATTACAATGATGTTTTGAGAAAGGGAGATGACATTCGCATAACTTTTATTACAGTGTATCATTATAATTGTTCCATTTTATTATCGTTAATCTCTTGCTGTGCCTAATTTATAAATTAAACTTTATCAAAGGCATGATATGTATAGGAAAAAACATAGTACAGGTAGAGCATTCCAAATACGAAAATTCAAAATCCAAGTGCTCCAAAATCTAAAACTTTTTGGGAGCTGACAGGAAGTGTTCATTGGAGTATTTTGGATTTCAGGTGTTCCGATTTGGGATGCTTAGCCAGTAAGTATGATGCAGTTATTCCCAAATCTGAAAAAATCCAAAATCCGAAACACTTCCGGTCCCAAGCATTTCAGAGAGGGAATACTCAACCTGTTAAGTATGGGATTCGGTACCATTCATGGTTCCAGGCATCCCCGGGGGTCTCGGAATGTGTTCCCTGAAGGTAAGGAGGGACCACTGTGTATTCTTATTAGCTGTGGTCACCGTGCTGTACAGTAGACCTCTTGAACTTATTCTTCCTGTCTGAGATTGTGTGCCCTTTGACCCACATCTCCCCACCCCCCAAGCCCCAGCCTCTGGTAACCACCATTCCACTCTCTGCGTCTGTGAGTTTGACTTTTTTACATTCCTCACGAGAGATCAAACAGTATTTGTGTTCCTGCGCCTGGCTAATTTCACGTAGCGTAATGTCCTCCGTGTTCATCCACGTCATCACAGATGACAGGATTTCTTTCTTTTTTAAGGCCAAATAGTATTCTATTGTGTACATGCATTTTCTTTATTCATTCATCCATTGATGGGCACACGGGTTGCTTCCACGTCTCGGCTGCCTTGAGTGATGCTGCATTGGACAGGAGTGCAGACATCTCTCCAACATACCTATGTCGTATCCTTTGACTATGTGCCCAGAAGTGGCATAGCTCGATCAACCAGTCTATTTTTTATTTTTTTGAGGAATTTTATACTATTTCCCATAATGGCTGTACTAATTTACATTCCCACCAACAGCGTACAAGGGTTCCCTTTTTCCACATCTTTACCAACACTTGTTATTGTTCATCTTTTTTATAATTTAGCCATTCTGGCAAGTGTGAGGCGATATCCCTTTGTGGTTTTAGTTTGCATTGCCCTGATGATTAGCAATATTGGACATTTTTTCATATACCTTTTGGCCGTTTGAATTAAATATATCTTCTTTGGAGGAAGATGTCTATTCAGATCCTTCACCCATTTTTAATGAAGTTTTTCATATTAATGAGTTGCTGGAGTTCCTTATATTATTTTGGATATTAACCCCTTATCATATGTATACTTTGCAAATATTTCTCCTATTTTATAGGTTGTCTCTTCACGCTGTTGTTTTCTTTGCTATGCAGAAGCTTTTTAGTTTGATGTAATTCCATTTGTCTATTTTTGCTTTGTTGCCTATGCTTTTGGGGGTCATATCCAAAAATCATTGCACAAACCAATGTCATGGAAGTTTCCCCCTTTATTTTATCTAGTAGTTTTATAGTTTCAGGTCTTACATTTAAGACTTTAATTTATTTTGAGTTGATTTTGGTACGTGGTATGAGATGAGGATCTAAGTTCTTTATTTTGCATGTGGATGTCCAATTTTCCCAACACCATTGTTTTTTATTTCAGCATATTATGGGGGTACAAATGTTTAGGTTGCATATTATTTCCTTTGCCCCACTCGAGTCAGAGCTTCAAGCATGTCCGTGCCCCAGACGGTGCGCACCACACCCATTAGGTGTGAATATACCCATCCCCTCCTCCCCACTCCCACCTGCCCAACACCCAGTGAATGTTACTGTTATCAGTGCACTTAAGTGTTGATCAGTTAATACCAATTTGATGGTGAGTACATGGGGTGCTTGTTTTTCCATTCTTGGGATACTTCACTTGGTAGAGTGTGCTCCAGCTCCATCCAGGATAATACAAGAGGTGCTAGATCACCATTGTTTTTTGCCAACACCATTTTTTGAAGAGACTTTCTTTTCTTCATGAACTTAAGTTGATGTTATGATTTTAGCTGTGGGCTTGTTGTATATGGCCTTTATTGTGTAGAGGAATATTCCTTCTATACTTAATCTGTTGAGAGTTTTTATCACAAAAGGATGTTGTATTTTGTCAAATATTTTTTCTGCATCTATTGACATCATCGTATGGTTTTTGTCCTTCATTCTGTTAATGTGGTATATCACACTTCTTGATTTGCGTATGTTGGATCTTCCTTGCATCCTAGGGATAAATCATACTTGATCATAGTGAATGATCCTTTCAATGTAATATTGTTGAATTCAATTTGTTAGTATTTTGTTGAGGATTTTTGCATCTGTGTTAATTAGGTATAGTGGCCTGTAATTTTCTGGGAGTGTCCTTGTCTGGCTTTGATATCAGGGTAATGTGGGCCTCATAAAATGAGTTTGGAAGTATTCCTTCCTCTTCAATTTTTTGGAAGAGTTTGAGATAGATTAGTATTAGTTCTTCTTTAAGCTGTTGGTAGAATTTGGCCATGAAGCCATCTGGTCCTGGACTTTTCTCTGATGGGAGACTTTTTATGACTGATTCAATCTCCTTACTTTTATTGGTCTGGTCAGATTTTCTGTTTCGTCATGTTCAGTCTTGGTAGGTTGTATGTTTCTAGGAATTTACCCATTTCTTCTAGGTTATCTAGGGCGTTGACATATAATTTGTTCCTAACAGTCTTGTATGATCCTTTGTTCTCCTGTGGTATCAGTTATAATGTCTTCCTTTCATTTCTGATTTTATTTATTTGAGTTTTCTTTCTTAAGCTGAGTTTGTCGATTTTATCTCTTTAAAAAACCAACTCTTTGTTTTGACCTTTTCTATTGTTTTTCTAGTCTCTGTTTCATTTCTTTCTATTCTGATCTTTGTTATTTCCTTCCTTCTGCTAACTTTTGGTTTAGTTTGTTCTTCTTTTTCTATTTCCTTGAGGTGTAACTTCAGGTTGTTTATTTGAGACTTTTCTCTTTTTTTGACGTAGGCATTTATTACTCTAAAATTCTCTCTTGGAACTGCTTTTGCTGCATCCCATAAGCTTTGGTATGTTGTGTTCCCGTTTTCATTTGTCTCAAAATATTTTTTAATTTCCCTTTTAATTTCTTCTTCGACCCATTGGTTGTTTGGGAGCATGTTGTTTAATTTCTGTGTATTTGTGAATTTTCTGAAATTACTCCTATTATTGACTTCAAGTTTTATACCATTGTAGCAGGAAAAGATACTTGATATGAGTTCGATCTTCTTAAATTTTTTAACCTTGTTTTGTGGCCTAACATATGATCTATTCTGGAAAATGTTCCATGTGTGCTTGAGAAGAATGTGAATTCTGTTGCTGCTGGATGGAATATTCTGTATGTGTCTATTAGGTACACTTGGTCTAAAGTGTAGTTCAGATCTGCTATGGTCTGAGTGTTGGTGTCCCACCAAAATTTATGTGTTAAAACTTCATCACGAATATGATAATATTAAGAAGTAGGGCCTTTGGGGATTGATTAAATCATGCGGGTTTATGATGGGATTAGAGCACTTAGGAGTGGAATTCGTACCCTTATGAAAAAGATTGGATGGAGCACGTTTGCCCCCTTCCACCACGTAAGGACACAGCAACAAGGTGCCATCTACGAAAAATGGGCCCTCACCACACACTGAATCTGCTGGCCCCTTGACCTTGGATTTCCCAGCCTCTAGAACTGTAAGAAATACATTTCTGTTGTTTACAAATTACCCAGTGTACGGTGTTTTTTTAATAGCAGCCTGAACAGACTACAGCAAAGTCCGGCGTTTCCTTATTGATTTTTGGTCTGGCTGATCTGTCTGTTGAAAGTTGGGTACTGAGTCCTCTGCTGTTAGTGCAGAGCGGTCTCTCTCTCCCTTCAGGTCTCCCGATATTTGCTTTATATATTCAGACTCTCCAATGTTGGGTGCATATGTTTTTACAATTGTTCTTTTTGATGAATTGACCCCTTTATCATTATGTGATGACCTTCTTTGTCTTTTCTTATAGTTTGACTTAAAGTCTATCTTAACTGATATGAGTATAGCTACCCCTGCTTGCTGTTGATTTCCATTACATGTAATATATTTTTCCATCCCTTCATTTTCAGTCTGTGTGTGTCCTTCAAGGTGAAGTGAATCTCTTATAGGCGGCACATAGTTAGGTCTTGTTTTTCTGTTTTTTGTTTTTTAAATCCATTCGGCCATTCTGTGTCTTTTGATTGGGGAATTTAATTCATTTACTTTTAAGGTAATTATTGATAGGTAAGGACTTACTGCTGCCATCCTGCTAATTGCTTTCTGGTTGTTTTGTAGATCCTTTGTTTCTTCCTTTTCGTCTTGCTGTCCCCCTTTGTGATTGTATGACTTTCTGCAGTGGTATGCTTCGATGCCTTACTCATGCTATCCCATCTTACATACACTCCGCCACATTACTGACTGTATTCCTAGCTTTGAGTGTGCCGAGTCAGAGCACAGCAGTCCACACAGTAGAGAGTCCAGACCCCAGTCAGACTGGAAGGGTGAGAGGGTGCTTGCTGAATGTCTTTCTGGGAACTTGGGATTTAATCTGTATGAGCGTCACCCTGGGAGTTCCGTGGTGGTGACAGACAGCTGCTCCCGGAGGAGCAACCGGCCAGTGCGCTGGGGAGGCAGTGTCCAGGGCCAGCCGGGCTCCTTGGGTCCCTCAACCCTCCCAAATTGCCGACCCCTGTGAAATAAGGGTCCTGGGAGAGACATCTTCACTCCGGACAGCACTGACATCGCAGTACCCCAGGCAGAAATGCACAGTTCCTCAGGCTCTAGTGAAAGGAGGGTGGCTCAGCTGTGGTCAGGATAGTGGTCAGGTGTGTGTCTGTGAGTGTGTGTGGTGTAGTGTGTGTATTGCGTGTGTCGTGTGTGGTGAATGTGGCGTGCGTGCTCCTGTGTGATGTGTGTATAGTGTGTGTGTGTGGTGGTATGTGGTGTGTGTTGTGTTAATGTATGGTGTGTGGTGTATGTGGGGTGTGTGTGTGGTGTGCAGTGTGTGTGTGGTGAGTGTGTGATATGTGTGGTGTGTGTGTACTGTGTGTGGTGAGTGTGTGGTGTGGGTATGGTGTGTGTGGTGTGTATGTGGTGAATGTGGTGTGTGTATGTGTATTCATGTGTGGTGTATGTGTATGTGTGATGAAGTATGTGTGTGGTGTGTGTTCATGTGTGATGTGTGTGGTGTGGTGTGTGGTGTGTGTTCACGTGTGACATGTTTGCAGAGTGTGTGGTGTGTATGTGGTATGTGTGGTGTGTGTGTATTCATGTGTGATGCATGGTGTATGTGTGGTGTGGTATATGTGTGGTATGTGGGTGTTCATGTGTGATGTCTGTACAGTATGTATGGTGTACGTGTGGTGTATATGTGGTGAATGTGGTGTGTGTTGTGAGTATGTAGTGTGTGTGTTCCTGTGTGATGAATGGCAGGTATGTGGTATGTGGTATGTGGTGTGTGTGTTCGTGTGTGATGTGTGTGGTATGTGTGGTGAGTGCGTGTGTGGTAACTGGTGTGTGTATGTTCATTTGTGGTATGTATGGTGTGTGTATGTTCATGGGTGGAGTGTGTGGTATGTGTTCATGTGTGATGAGTGTGTGGCGTGTATGTGGTGTGTGGTGTGTGTGTTCACGTGTGTGGTGTGTGTGGTGTGTGTGTTCATATGTGATGAGTGTGGTGTGTGTTTTCATTTGTGGTACATATGGTATGTGTATGTTCATGTGTGTGGTATGTGTGTAGTGAGTGTGGTGTGTGGTGAGTGCGGTGTGCGTGTTCATATGTGATGAGTGTGTGGTGTGTGTGTTTATATGTGATGAGTGTGTGGTGTGTGTTTTCATTTGTGGTACATATGGTGTGTGCATGTTCATGTGTGTGATGTGTGTGTAGTGTGGTGTGTGTTGTGTGTGTTCATTTGTGGTGCATATGGTGTATGTTCATGTGTGTGGTGTGTGTGTAGTGAGTGTGGTGTGTGGTGTGTGTTCATTTGTGGTGCATATGGTGTATGTTCATGTGTGTGATGTGTGTGTAGTGAGTGTAGTGTGTGGTGTGTGGTGTGTGTGTTCATTTGTGGTGCATATGATATGTGTATGTTCATGTGTGTGGTGTGTGTGTAGTGAGTGTGGTGTGCGGCGTGTGCGTGTAAGGAGTTTCAGGTGTGCACACGCACAGCCGTGCAGATGTCCGTAGGTGGCTGTGACCAGCACTCTCAGGCCCCAGAGCCTTGCATTTATTGCGATGCGAGTGCACACTGGGCAGCAAGAATGTTACTTACAAGGGGCAGCCGTGGGAAGTGAGTCCCAGTTGTACCTACCCACATTCCTCCGTCTTGGCTTATTTGTCACTGTCAGACAACAGCAGATTAAATGAACCGTCTGCAGGGAGCTCCCAGTGGCCTGAGGAAATGCAGTTCTGCCCAGCCCCGCGGGGGGCGCTGGCGGGGCGCGGGGCGGCGGCGGGTGGCGGAGACGCGAACGCTTGTTCTGCTTCACTGCAGCCCCAGCCCCGAAAAGGCAGAAGTGCGACCACTGGACGGCGTGCCCGCCTAACACCTACGCCTACCGGCTGCTCAGCGGCGGCGGCAGAAGCCACTACGCCAAGGTCTGCTTCGAGGACGAGCTGTAAGTAGGCGCTCAGGGAGGGCGCGGCCGCCCGCGGGTGTCCCCGCTCTCGGCAGGGGGCAGTGAGGGCCGCGCTGTGGCCTCGGCTGTCTCTGCGGCTGTGTGAGTCCCGTGAGGAGCTGCACTTGGAACTCGCTGGGGTCGCATTTCGTTCGTCGCTTTGGGTGGCGCAGCCCGTGGGTCTCGGCAGCACCGACCCGGCGGCCGCAGCGCGCTCCGTTCGTTTCCGGTCCTCGCGGAGGGTCACGGCGGGTGGAGCTTCTCCCGCCGTTCACCGCGCGGCTCTTCAGTGTTCTGGGAAAATGAGTGTGGAATTGGTGTTATTTCTTTTTTAAATGTTTGGTTAATTTTCCAGTGAAGCTCTCTGGGCCTGGAGTTTTCTTTGTGAGAAAGTTTTTAATTCAAAACGCAGTTTATGTAATAAATACAGGGCTACTCAAAGTGATCTGTTTCTTCTTGAGTGAGCCTCATTATTTTTTGAGGGCTTCCTTGATTTAATGCACAACTAAGCTCAGCCGTTCTTTGATCAGACCGGAAATCAGCCACTTCTCGAGAGCCGGTTCCTTTGATGGGCTGCAATATTTAGAAACTGAGATCTGGGCGCTCCGTGCGCTCATAGCCCCTGGGATGGTGACGCCTCTGAGCGCTTCGGGGGCGGAGCCAAGTAATGCATGTTTTCCAAGTCTTGAATTTACATTAGTATTTCCAATTCAGATTTAACATTTCGGGGGTCTTTTCTCTGTAAAGCTCTTAGATTTTACATTTTATCTCTTTTTGCTTATCCTAAAAAATCTTGGTTCGTAGTAATGCAACTACTGAGTAAAGTTTAAAATTTTTTGCAGTTGTCAAATAGCCGGGCATGGTGGCATGTGCCTGTAGTCCCAGCTATTCGGGATGCTGAGGTGGGAGGATCGCTTGAGACTGGGAGTGCTGTAATAGGCTGGGCAACACAAAAAGACCCTGTCTGTATAAAAAAATGAAAAAAATTAGCTGTGCACGGTGGCATGAGCCTATAATCCCAGCAACTCAAGAAACTGAGGTAGGAGGATGGCTTGAGCTCAGGACTTCGAGGACTTTGAGCTCATTCAAGACTACAGTGAGCTGTGATCGCTTCACTGCACTCCAGCCTGGGCAACAGAGCGAGACCCTGTCTCTAAGAAAAACTTTTTTTGCAGTTCTTTTTGTTTTTCAAAATATTCCATTAAGGGTGTACAGAGGTACAGAGTATTATGACCAAAGTCATATGAAATAATTATTTTCCCTGTAGTTGTAGTACGTATTTGATATAAAGTTGGATTCATTACAGTTTGTTTTCAATTTTAGGGTTTTTTTCTGGTTTTCTTTTGATTTCATTTAATTGTTGAATATGTAATACATTTACATGGTTCAGAAATCCACATTAGGTGTCCAAAAAAGTATTCTCAGAGAAATCTTCCCCACGCCTGCCACTTTTTCTCCCCACCTCCTTTTTCCACCTTTATTAGTTGTTTTTATTAGGTTCTGATTTAGCCTTCTAGTGCTTATGGCAAAAATAAGCTATTTATATAATTAATATATGCCTATGTATGTGTTTTATGTACATTTATATGTGTGCATGTGTACGTGTGAGTATATATGTATGTATTAATATGTCCATGTATGTATGTATATTCACACACATATTCTTTCTTACATAAAAGGTAGCAAACTGTACTCAGTTTTGTACTTTGCTTTCTTTACTTAGCAGTAGAGATCACTCCATATTAACACGTGGAGATTTTCCTTATTCCTTTTTATCGATGCACAGTATTTCATAGCATGAATGTATCCCAGTTTATCCAACTAGTTCTGTGTCGATGGGCATTTATGCGGCAGCGAATAACCTGTGAATACGTTGTTTTGTAATTAATCACAATAAGGTGAACACTTCTGTAACCACCGTCCTGGTTAAGAAATAGATTGTCACTGACACTCCACAAGGCTTCTGTCCCCCTTCCCAAAGACAGCCCCTCTTTCCTTTCTGCCCAGTGGTAACCTCTGTTTTATCTTTTACGCTCATCATTTCCTTTCCTTGCTTTTCTTCGTAGTTTTACTGCCTAACGTGCATTGCAAAACATTGTTATTTAATTTTGTCTATTTTGAACTTTATGTAAATGGACTCATAAACCATATACTCTTTTATGTCTGGCTTTTTTTGCTCAAAATTATATTTGTGAAATTTATCCATGATGTTGGATGTATCTATTGTTCATAGATTTCCATTGCTGTGTAGCATTGCATTGCATAAATATACTACAATTTATTTATTCATTCTACTCTTGGGTGACATTTGAGTCAGACCCACTTTAGGGCTGTTACGAATAATGGTGCTGTAAGTAGTGCTGTTTATGTCTCTCGGTTCACTTGTCCATGCATTTCTGTTGGATATTTTTTTTTAATGGGGGGGGTGTGTCTTACAACTTGCCTCAAATTCAGGGATACTTTAGAAGGACTCATAAGACACAATAACAGGGTATAGTTATAGATAAGGTTTATTACAGCAGAAGATACAGAGCAAAGGCCACTATCGGTCTACGGATGGGGAATGCTTGCAGTTTATGTTTCTCTGAAATATCTGTCCTTCATCTTTGTTACTGAAAGATATTTTTGCAGACTGCGTTGTCCATTATTCTTTCAGCACACCCACAGTACCATTCCACTGTCTTCCAGCTTCCATTTTATCTTTTAGGAAGCCATCTGACAACTGTTACTACTGTGAGAATAACAGCTTTTCTCCCCTTCTGATTGCCTTTGGAATTTCTTCTCTTTATCTTTGGTTTTCAGCATTTGTACCATGACGTGTTTGTTGTTTCATCTTATCTAGGTTTCAGGGGGCATCTTAAATATGTACGTCTTGACGTCCGTCATCCCATTTGACAAATTCTCTGCTGTTGTATCTTCTGCTCCATTCATTTCTTCTCTTTCTCCAAGACTGCTAATGAAACATATGTTAGACCTTGTTACTACTGTATCCTCTGTAGTCTACAGATTATTTTATATTTTCCGTTTTTTTATCTCTTTGTCCTTCACTATGGACAGAGCCGTTTCTCAGTTCACTAATTCTCTCTTCTGTTATGCCTAATCTGCTATTAAACCCATCCATTGGCTGATTTTAGGTTATTTTAGTTTTCGAACTTCATTTTGGTTCTTTTTCAGATTAGCATGTTAATTTTTATGGTTTCGAGTTCTGAAAATTTTGATGTTTTCAGTAGTGTTCTGGAGTATATTAAGTGTGGTCTGAGCTAGAGAACTACTATCGGAGCCCCTGTGAGTCTGTCACTGTTACCTGTTGTTTTCTGCTGGTTCCATTGGTTCTTGTTTACTTTGGCTTCTTTCCTCGTGTGCGAGGTTATAGTTGAGAGTGCACCAGACAGTACATTTGAGAAACTGTTTTTTTTTTTAAATTGAGACATGGGATGATTTCTTCTTCAGCTGAGGATGCTTCTTTGCTTCTGCCAGGGGCCTGGAACCATTAGCAGAAGAGGATAAACTGAATAAATTCTAAAGGTTGAGATTTTTCTGGGCTGCCCAGCTGACTTAAAACTGGGCTGAAGTTCATGCAAGTTCTCATTTATTCCTGGTTCTTCCTCACTTTTAGGATTCAACCCTTCACGACCCCAACTCATATAAGATGTAGGGGATTTGGCATGGCCCTCACCTTGGCTTCTTCCCTCATGTGGTTGTCACAGGTGCTGTCCACTTGCTTAGGTGCCTTTTCTGGAATCAGCAGATGCTCCCTGGGTGAAAGTAGCTTCAGATGCAGGCCCACCACCAGGAAATTCAGTCTTCCCCCCAGATCCTGGCCTGGGAGATTGTCTACTACCTTATTAGTCTCCAGTGTGTTCAAGCAGGGCTTTAAAAAAATAGCCACTTCCTGCTTTCTGTTTTTCTGTATGGGAGAGTAGATTCGGATTGACTCACTTCCCATTACCAGAAACATAAGTTTCTTTTTGCTTCTTTTCAAGTTCTTATGGAGCGTTCTCTACAATTGTCAGACAGCGCTTAGCCTAGAATACTCATAGGGACTTTAAGGAAGACGTCAAGAGAAGAATATCAAAGTGCCACGCACACTGTTCCACAGCATGGCAGGAGGAGGAAAGCTTCCAGGTTCTTCTCCTGAAGCTGACGTCGATTCTAAAGCTTGGCAGGGGGCATGTCAGGGCGTGACAGAGTCACGGGTGCACGTACACGTGCGTACACAGTGTCTTTGCCCTTCAGCAATAATTACCATCTCCAGGAAAGTCACTTAGTCCTCCTGGTCTTAGCACACAATCCCCTCGAACTTGACATTTCATATTCTCCAGTTTAAAAGTGAAAATTAGGTAACACAGTTTAAGGTATTTATTTAAATAGAGAAACTGTATTAAAGTTAGTGGTTGGATGAAAAGGATTGCCAAGAGTCAAGCAAAGCCGTCGCCATGCTGAAGGGCAGAAGCTGAGGCCACCAGACTTGCCTGAATCCACCTCCTGCTGATCCACCTCTCACTGCTTCATGTTTGTGAAATGGAGGAACAGACGCTCAGGAGGCGGGTGCAGATTTAGCGAAAGAACGTTTGTAAAGAGCCGGAGCTAAATAAGTATTAGTTTCTCCTCTCCCAAGCCATTCGTCTAAATATAAGATTAAATGCAGTTTCCAGCTGCCCCGAGGGACTGAGTTTATAGAAATTGGGGACACACGTGTGTGGAGGGAGTATGGGGGTGACGTTCTAGGGAGCTCCGCCAAGGCCAGGACAGGGCGGC
Source organism: Indri indri (assembly GCA_004363605.1). NCBI lineage: Eukaryota > Metazoa > Chordata > Mammalia > Primates > Indriidae > Indri > Indri indri. The sequence continues at coordinate 122,633 of RJWJ010001270.1, read as the reverse complement.
CAAGAGGTGGAAAGTGCCAGAGGGCGAGAGAGACCCGGCCAGGTGAAAACGTCGGTGAGAAAGGAGTTCCTTGACTAACGCTTGGTTACATTTCAGGCTCATAGGACAAAAGATTGGAAATGCTGCCCCAGGAATAAACATTGCCGTTGTCAACTGTAAGTTATTAAATGTTTTCTATGAAACTTCTCTAAAAGCTCTATGGTCGGATTTTCAAAGATACCTTGAGTTTACAAGATTTTTGCACACCTTCTAGTCTAGGTTTATATTAATGCATTTTAAAGTGCATATTTAATTAATTTCACAAGCCTTCCTTTACAGATTATTTGTGGTTCCAACAACAACAAAAGCAACTGCAAACCCAATATAAATAGACTTTATAAAAAAAGGAGGAGGATAGCTAGAAGGCAGAGTTAAAACCAGATGAGCCCGTTGGGGCGCAGACCCGAGGTCCAGGATGGAGCCTCACCTTTGCTCCCAGGTGCCCAGTGGCTGAGCAGAGGGTGACACCCCAGGCCGATTCGAACTTTGTGTGATAAAAGCCACTAGACCCTCAGGGGAAACAAAACACGGCCTTCCTCTTAGGCCTGGAAAAATCTTCTGTCACAGTTGCCATTGATGTTTCTGGAAAACAAGAAGCGTAGCGGATGTAGGAAGAGAGTTTCAAACAGCTTCCCTGTGGGCGAGCCGACTGCACGGTCCGGGGAGAGCAGGGCTGGGGGAGGAGGAGGCAGAGTGCTCCCGTCTGACAGCGTGCGGGAGGGTCCAACGCGTGGACCGGGCTGAGGCGGGGCCTTTGCGGCTTCGGTGGGAAGAGGTGAGGGCTGGGGGGAGAAGGTTACATCAAATCTAGCCCAAAGCAGCCCAGAGGGGACGTTCTGGAGCAGCTCCTTGCGCGTCCTGACCTGTACTGGGGACATTCCTCGGGAGGACATCCCCCTCTGCAGGCTGGGTCGCCGCAGCAGTGGTGTTGCCTGGAGAGAAACAGCAAAGAAAAAAGCCGTTTCCAGGCTCTAGTGCCACAAATGTGCCCTGCGTTCTACGAACTTTCTTTTAAAACACTCCCTCTTGTACTTTCAGATGTAACTGGGAAAATGACAGCCACACAATGTTTTGATATGTCTGCAGGTGGTAAGAAAATTCTTTTCCTGATAAAATTTATACACAAAATTAAGATTAAAAAAATGCAAACCACAATGTCAGTCATTTTTATTTTGTCTCCTAAAAGTACCACCAGCAGGTCATGTGATTATTCCAGCCTGATCTCACATACACCCTCTTAGGCTGTAATCGAGTCATATAATACAGTCGGAAGGCGTTATCTAGAAATGTTTTTTCTTTGATTACGCTTTTCCTTAGTCTTTCTCTTTTGTGCCTTCACGGGATAATGAGAAAGAAAGGTCTTTTTGTTTAAACCAAATACAGTACATGTAAAATAATGTCCTGGACGTCCAGCCCTAATCCTGTCAGCACCTGCGGGGAATCACGGTTACCCTCGGTGGCTCCGGGTGCCATCCCAGGCCAGGGCAAGCCTCCCTGGGACGCGTGGCGCCCAGTCTCCTTGGATGGTTTCTCCTTTCTGGGCACTGAATGTCGACCTCAGTTTCTGGGCAGGAGATATCAGCCCCTCTTATATTTAGTTAACACTGAGGGTTTAAAAGCAAATCTTTATAAAGACAGTGGGGAGGAGGAACAAAAAGTGTGTGCACCCACCCGGTGAGAACTATGCCCTCGTACCCTGCAGCTGAGCTGAGCAGAACTATACAGAGAGCCACAGGGGTGAGTGACGGGGTTGAGAGTCACCTTTCTTTTCTCCCTGTAAGGCATAGGGAAGTCTCCTGGCAAGGGCTCGCCCATGTCTGGCTTGCTCTGCCCTTCCCGTGTTTAGGGTCTGGGGGCGTCTCTGCCCCGCACAGGTGCCGGCGTGGGCGTGAAGCTGCTCTGCTCCGGGACAGCCATGCTGTGGGCCCGGCTCTGCGGCAGTGATTGCGGAGAGCGCCCACCTGTGCCACACACGTTGCCGGTTTCCAGTTTGGTTAGTAGACACTGTAGCATCTAATTTCCAAGGAGATTTCTTTCCAACACGAGCTCCAGTTGCCTTGTTCGTAGGTCAAAAAAGATCCTTATCTTGATTCCTTTCCTCTGTAACCCTGGACACCTATTGCAAGTGTTCTGCGTGGTTCTTTTCCTTCTATGCTGGGCGGCTCACCTCGGAAGGTCCCCTGTTGAACCCCAGAAACTCTTCACCATCTGCATGGTTGAGAGATGAGCTCTAGGAACCAGAGGGTGCAGAGTGGATGGGGAACTGAGTGCAGAAGGAAGCCCAGCGTCCAGTTCACAGAGAAGATCCTAAACTGACTGCATTGACCTGCAGATAACTCTGGACCAATGATGAAGTTTATTCAGAGTGCCCCTCCGAAGTCCCTGCTCCTCATGGTGACCCATGACGACGGAAGTACCAGGTGGGTGTGGGTGAGTCACAGCCATGGGTGGAGAGGCCCAGGTCCCTTGGTACCGTCTTCTGGGGAAGAACGGAAAGTCCAAGGAGCAAGGTGCTTCCCTAGGGAAAAGAATGAAAGATCATGACAAAACAGACTGCATTTCTTTAAAAAGAAAAACTCACTAGCCATTGAAGTTGTCCATAAGTACTGGAATCTAAGGAGTATTTGTAGCAAGACAAAGTAGCAAGACAAAGCCACAGCTGACCGTAATCAGGATGGAAATGCTAGCTCCTGGCCAGAAAATCGAAACCCAGGCTGGTACTCGCAGAACTAGGAAAGGAAATTGAGCCAGCTTCTCTAGATGATGAGGAAATGAGTAAGGGAACACCCATGTGCTCAGTGCTTTGCTAGAAGCGGATTTAGCTCAGTGCTTCTCAAAGTGTGTTTGCTAAGTAAACATGTCTTTACTGCTGAAAATTTCTAAGAACCTTCCAAGTGCATACTTGCATTGTGAATTTCCAAGATGGGGCTACTGACCACAGCATTTCCCAAATTTATGTAACCTCAGATCCCTTTTTCCACTGAGCATCTTACCAGACTGAAGTTCACACACCTTGAAAAACTCTGATTTAATTCATTTGGCAAAATCTAAACTTATTTTTTTCCTTTCTGCCGGCCTTCCCTTGCTTACTCTAAATGGCACCATTTGCAGTGGTGGTGTTGCTTTACGTTTCTTTTTCATTTTTGATGCTGACTTTTGAGAGTATGAGGAAGGGGAAGTTTTGACATCCACTTTTGTCTTTCAGCAACTTTTGTCCACTTTATTTTGTGGCCAATAAAGAAGACCTCAGCAAGGACTGAAAATTATGTCAGCTGAATGTGAGGATGTCATTGAACCTCAAAACACCAGGGCTTCTGAGAACGGAGAATTGAAATTCTGTGCCCTAAATTGAGGTCTAAAAGGGATCTGGATGTTGTTTTATGGTTAACTAGAAATTTGACATCTTTAAGCAGCACGCGTGCTTGTTGGATACTACCGTGGGCCGTAGGAGTGGGTGCATCAGTTTAGAAACCTCAGTCCAGGGATACACAGCATAGCCCACGCAGAGCAGAGCTTCCCTCCCCTCGAGCCCCCACGTGAGGCATTCTCACGCTTTCCCCTTCGCCCCCCAGATTGAAGGACGATGCCAAGAAAGCCATAGAAGCTCTCGGAAGTAAAGAAATCAGGAACATGCGGTTCAGGTCAAGCTGGGTATTTCTTGCAGCGAAAGGCTTTGAACTCCCTGCAGGAATTCAGAGAGAAAAGGTGAGTGAGCAGTTTTTAAGTGCCCCTTCCTACAATCGGAGAGTATAGTAAGTGCTGTGACCCAAAAAGATTGCTGGTCGGTTATAACTCCCTGTCTCTAAACATAAGATGTTTGTCAGCCTCCCCCATTAGGGCAACATTAGCTCTTGACTGAAGTTTCCAACTTCTCAGGTCCCTTTCACGGTAGGAAACTCAGCATGGGCTGCCGGTGTTGGTTTTCCACCACCCTGCAGCCAACACGGTCGACCCCAGGCCTCTCTTTCCTCGGGTGGGAGGTTCAGCTTCCCAAGCTCCAGCCCTGCGGGTGACTAAGAGGGGGACCTGGGCTGGGGCGTGGACACACCAGGACAGGGTGGGCACCAAGTAGACACCGCACCGGCACAGCTCCAGTGCCATCGTGGTGGTGGCAACATGTTGCACGCTTGGTGGCCGGGTCCTCCCGCCACGGTCTTTGATGAATATTCAAGGTGATGGCTATCCCAAGTACCCTGATTTGATCTTTACACGTGATGGGAATGTATCCAATTATCACAGGTACCTGAAAATATATGCATCTAGTATGTATCAGTAAACATATATTATTAAGAAACACCTTAAGAGGAAATCAGACACCCAGCTTAGGTTGGAGCAGATCAAGTTCTATGAAGTGATTCTGTTTGTATGACTTTGCCCACAGCTGACGCTGATCAAATATTTATTGATTAGATTAGTGAATAAGCAAAACTCTTTTCTTCCCTTTACACAGATCAACCACTCTGATAACAAGAAGAACAGGTACTCCGGCTGGCCGGCAGAGATCCAGATAGAAGGCTGCATACCCAGAGAACCCAGCTAGTGCTGCTGGGTCCCTAATAAATGTGTTCTGTATGAACAAATGCAGCTGGAATGCCCAAGAATACGATCCCTTTAAGTCCCACGTCAATTTTTAATGAGTGTTTCGAGTTTGTTGTAAACCAATGAACATTTGCTAGTGGTATCACATCTTGGAACACCATATTTTTATGCTGGTGTTTATAGAGTGAAGATGTCAATAAGCAGGAAAACGGAAAGGAATGGGAATTCCTAAAGGGAGGGAAGTGATTGAAGCTGAACGGGAGCCCTGGGGGAAGCCGCTGCTACTCGTCCAGGTGTGGCGCTGCGTCACGATCAGATCCAAGTGTGACCTGAGTGGTTGAGACAGCTCTGCAGAGAGAAAACTGTATTCCGTTGTCACCGAGCACACCCTGGTTTCCGACAGACATCTGCTCGGAGGAGGAGCTGCAGCCCGAGGGCGCAGCCAACTTCCTTGGTGGACCCACGCGGAGCCTCTCATCTTTTCGTGTGGGCTGAGAATTTATCCGTTCATTCCCCACAGCTGGGCGCCTCCTGCCCTCTGGCCGGGGTACGGTGGCAAAGGAGACGCAGTGGCTGGTGTTGCCAGGGTGTTGAGCGGGGTGGGGAGGGAGCCCTGCTCTCAGAACGGCGGCTGTACGTCTCGGACTCTGTAGGAGACACGGTATCAGATCCAAGAATCCAGTATACCCCACGCTTGGCGAAGCTGCGTGTCGGTGATGTGTGTGACTCGGAGTTAAGGAAATAAAGGCACTGGGATGAAGAGTCTCTGCCACGCGTCCACTCCACCCTCCTTCCCAGGCCCGGCCATCAGAAAGCTGTGAGACTTGGTGCCCGCTTACTACTGCCTCTCTCGGCCTGTGGCAGCTCATCCGTAAGGTAGAGGAGTTGGGGTAGATGAGTGGTTTTGGAGCATTTTTGTCAGCAGGATATTTTAAAAATCCATGGTGGCACCTGGCACCCTGAATTTCAGCCTCCTTGTAACAAACTGCCCCGAATCTCAGTGGCTTACAGCAGCGTTGATTTCTCGTTCATGTTCCACGTGGGCCACGGGCCAGGCGTGGCTCGGCCCCGGTCAGGGGGAGCCAGGCTGAGGGCGTCTCCCTGGCAGGCACAGAAGCCAGAGAGGGCACAGAAATCCAGATGCCCATCCCCTGGCTCCTGCTGGGGTGTATCAGCCCCACCTGCTCGAGCCCCATGGCCCCAAACACATCAGGCACCAGGTCAGCCCAGCCGGGGCAAGTCAGCCCCTCGCCACGGCCCCCTCCAGGGAAGGAGTGGTTATTATGAGTGGAAATGCTACGACCTGGGGACTACTGAAAGCCAAGCACCGTGCTGGCCCAGGGAGGAGCACCACTGAACCAGGGAGGAACACCACTGGCCTGCGGACCCCCTGCCTGGGCAGAGCCCTTGGGCGCCTGCATGTCTGCAGGGGAGTCTGCAAACCCCTGGATGGGGCCATGGCTCAGATCCTAGTAGGGGCTGAACTGTGTCCCCCAAAATTCCTATGTTGAAGTCCTCACCCCCAGTATCTCAGAATGCCACCTTATTTGGAAGCAGGGTCATTGCAGATGGTACAAGTTAGCATGAGGTCATGTGGGAGTTGGGTGGGCTCCCAGTCCAACAGGACTGGTGTCCTTACAGAAAGGAGAAATTTGGGTACCAATTACTCATGCAGAGAGCGCCATGTGAAGATGAAGGCAGAGACTGGGGTGATGCTTCCACAAGCCAAGGAACTCCAGAGAGCCAGCACCCGCCAGAAGCCAGGAGAGGCCGGGGACAGCCCCACCCCGGAGGCTTCGGCAGGAGCACAGCTGGCTGACACCCCGTCAGACTTCTGGCCTCCAGAGCCATGAGCACAGGAATGTGCATGGTTGAAGCCCCCTGGTTCGTGGTACTTTCTTTTGACAGTCCCAGGACACTGATATGGGGCCCTTTAAATCTAAGCTCACATGCACATAGACATTTTTGTGTAAAAAAAAAAAAAAAGCGAGAGCACGTTTTCACTCTGGCTGAAATTGTTTTTACAGAATCTCTGTCCCTAATTCGTTGTCCTGGGATGCCTACAGGAGCGCTCCCGGGCGTGCACCGTGCAGGGGTCCGCTGTGGGACGCAGAGCTCCTGTGCAGCCCCTTGGCCTCTGCTGCACCCCGTGTCTGTCCTGCGCCGTCCCCACCCAGGGCAGGGGGCTGGAAGGTGACGTTTCCCCACTGTGTGGCTTTAGCATGCAAACTGTCGTCCCCTCCCTGAGAGCACAGGGCACTGCCAGCCCCAGGCTGGTCCCCTGCCACCAGCCGAGTCAGGTGCCCCCACACATCCCCTGCCTGGTGTAGACCCTGCTGGTCGTCCCTCACGCCCGTCACGGGACGGGGTCACCACGATTAAGTCTAGTGGAGCAGGTGAGGCACAGAGAGGACAGGGGCAAAGAGCCAGGCCACAGATGGGAGAGGGGGCGGCCGGACCGGAAGCCCTTCCTCCCTGCCCCTGGCTCTGCTGGAGCAACACGCCGGTAGGAGCTCCGCTGTCCGCAGCACCTCACCGCGTCCTCCGCATCATTCCCCAGGGAAACGTCTGTGTGACGTCTGTCTGGGGGAGGCTGTGCCCCCAGGCTCCAGGCGGCACACAGGGGCGCTGGCCCTTTCCCTGGGGCGTCGGTGGCACGGGGCAGGAGCCGGGCATGCGTACTTTGGTCTTGCGTCTTTGTCAAGCTGCACCTGTGCGGAGCTCGACGGGGTGCTCTGCCCGGCGGCTGTGGCAGAGGCTGAAGCAACTGCAGTTTTCCCTCCCAGAGAACCAGCCCCTGCGCTTCCCTGCTGCTTAGGGGGTTCCATTCGCCCTGGGGGCTTAGGGTCAGCCTGTCACCATCACCTGATGGGGAGGGCCCTGTCCTTTAGGTTTGCATTCGCAGGCGCCCGGGTCCTCCCCAGGCCGCTGGTGAGGGGTGCGCAGGACGGGCTGCAGCCTTGATGGGGGCAGGGCCCTGAGCTGCTCCCGCGCTCGGTGCAGCTTCCCAGCCTTGCCTGTGCCTCTCCTGAAGCAGCGACTCGCCCGGCCCGTTAGGGAAGCCGTTCCTAGTCACGCACACGCTGCCGCATGCGGCCTGCTCTGGCACCAATTCCCCCTTTTCTTACTGCCCTCCGGGCTCTCTTGGGTGACAGGGCTCAGGGACACTGATCCTGAAGGTCACCTCCTGGTGATTTCTGAGACTGAGGTTCTGAAAAACATTTTTAAGCTTCTAAATTTCTTTAAAAGTTAAACTTGCCCTCAAGGGAAGTAAGTAAAATGAATTAGCAAAGAGGTGCTCAGGATTTTTTTTAATTTACAATGTTATTAGGGTATTAAGTATGGAATATCTGATTTCCTTAAGTACTGAGTTTGACAGTTGATATCTCTGACATTTCACTTCGGCACTTCCTGTTTGTGAGTGTGTGTGCACACAGGCGCGAAGATACATCCTCTTTCAAATGCATGTTTGGCTTGTGATTATCTTTCAAAGTTTCTTTTTCTTTTTAGAGCAATTTTTGTGAAACCATGCATAATAGAAAACCTAGTGTTATTTTCGAATGTGAGTTCCATCGTGGGACCAGTGCAGCACACACAGCTCGAAATATCATCGAAGTATCTGGGAAGGATGTGGCTAATGACCGCACAGCACGTCGGTGGTGTGAAAAGTTCTGTTCTGGTGCTTTCAATCTTGAAGACGAGCCACATGGGTGACCTAAGACCAAGGTGGATAATGATGAGCTGAAAGCTGTAGTGGAAGCAAATCCATCTCAACCTACACGTGAATTAGCAGTGAGGTTTTATATTACTATTCCAACAATATTAGAGAATTTGAAACAAATGGGCAAGGCAAAGAAGCTGGATAGATGGTTCCACATGAATTATTAAATAAGCATCAGAAGAGAAATCATCTCAAAGCTTGCCTGTCTTTGCTATCATGACATAAAGGTGAACCAATTCTACACTGTATTGTTACATGTGATGAAAAATGGATTCTTTCTGACAATCTCAAGCATTTGGCACAACAGTTGGATAAAGATGAAGTGCCTAAACACAGTCCAAAACTGAATACTCACCAAAAAAAGCTCATGGTGTCTCTTGGGTGGTCCAGCGCTGGTATTATCCACTACAGCTTCATGAAACCTGGTCAATCGATGACAGCGGATGTCTACTGCAACCAGTCGGGTGAAATGATGAGGATGCTCGCGATTTAGCAGCCAAGATTGGTCATTAGAGACAGGCCAATCCTCTTGCAAGACAACCCTCGACTACGTGTCGTCACATAAATGATGCTGCTCAAACTACAGAGGCTGGATTTGGAAACTCTATGTCATCCACTGTATTCACCACACCTTGCACCAACTGACTACCACTTCTTCCAGGCTTTGGACCACTTCTTGCAAGGAAAAATATTCAATCCTCAACAAGCTGTGGAAAACACCTTTTGCAATTTTATCACCACTGGCTCTCCAGGCTTCTTTGCTGCTGGCATAAACAAGCTACCGTTAAGATGGCAAAACTGTTAGTAGTTTAGGCGCACACTTTGATTAATTGTCTTGCTTCTCGTTTGAGATATAATAAACTACACTTTTGATTCGAAATCGGACATTTCATATTTAGTGACCTAATGCTTCTTTTTGTTGTGGAGAGGGTCTCGGGAGAGGCAGGGAGAGCTGACACGCCTGCTTCCTCCCTCCCGGCCACCCCCAGTCCTGAAGGTTCTCTGTCCCCTCTCCGGGACTCTGAGGGCTCTTTGGGGTTTCCAGGCCTCCAGGCTCTGGTGATGGGAATGCCTGGCCCTCCTCAGCTTTGGTCACAGAGCAGGAGGCCCTGGGGACTCCTTGGTTGCGCACCTACGTGTTTGCAGGTAAAGTAGCTGAGGACCACCCGCCGCGGCTGGCTGGGGGCTGAGTTCCAGAGGAACTCAGGCCTCCTCATCTCCAATGGGAAGAAAACCATCTTGGTTGTGAGGTAGGGACTCGAGGCACAGGTGCTTTTGGGAAGCTGCCCATGCCCCTCCTTTGGGGAGAGGTGGCATTTGTCGGCGTGGCTCAGGTGTGAAGCTAAGCAGACGGCTCAGGACTTTGAGACCGCGCAGCTGAGAGAGTGTCCCGGGCCGCGTCAGCGGTGCCTCTGCGAGGTCCCGCACAGGAGCCACACATGGCTATTTAAATTAATTCAAATGATGTGGAATCCAAAATCCAGCTCCTGCGTCACGGCTGCCACGTTCCAAACGCTGAGCAGCCACACAGATGGTGCTGGACAGCGTCATCTCGGCAGAGCCTTCCGGGGTCTCCACGCATGGCCCCCAGGCCAGCCTGTCCTAGCAAAGTGTTAACGAGGATGCTCCTCAGGCACCTCCCAGACCCGTGGGGCCAGACTTGGGGGACGAGGTGGGACCCCCTGTCTCCCAGGTCTCCTGGGTCCTGATGCGGCTCAAGTTTGAGGACCACTGAGTCATCTGGGGAATGTGTTGATGATTCGGTTTCATTTCTGTGGCCAGGCTCTTTAGTTTCATTTCTCTCACCGTTTGTTGGTGACGGGTCCCGGGAGGGAGTGGCTCCCACACCACATAAAAGGGGAGCCCGGGGAGGGAAGGAGGTGATGAGCCTGGCCTCTGTCCGGAACGTGCACAGGTAAGAGTGGGACCCGCGCGGGGAGGGCTGCTTCACATCTGGGTGCAGCAGATGTGCCTTTAAAAGCATTTCCTGAGTGACGTGACATTTGCCTGGTGAACTTGGCTCGAGCCAGAAGGCAGGGGCCATGGAGGTAAGTTTCCAATGCTGCCTGGTGGGAGAAGCAGGAAAGGCTGGGTCGGCACCGGCCATGGCAGGCTGCGTACGGCAGGAGGGTTCCAGCGGGGAGGCAGCTGGCCTTGGGGCACAGGGTGGCCCCCAGCCCGAATCTGGCCACAAAGAGGTGGCTTTGGGGGTAGCTTTGCTCAGGGTACTACAGAGTCTGGGCGGGTGGGGAGCTTTGTGCCCCAAAGGCTGGTCTCTGGAGGCTCTGAGTGCCGCTCCTCCGGCGGTGTTTGTGGTACGGTGACATGATGTGTCAGGAAACTGGCTGTCACACGGCGGGGCGGGGCGAGGTTGGGACCTGACGTCCAGCGTTTGCCGATTCTCGGGGTGTAGTTACTCCCACCATGGCGATCCCAGCCCCCGGGCCACCTGCACTCGGGGCTGAGGTCCCTTTTATAGCTGAGACAGAGCAGAAAGGAGAGTGGGTGATACTGATGACACGTTTTTAAAGCTGTTCTTTCTCGTGGCATTTAGAATTTTGTCCCTAGTGGTTTGAAAAGGAGCAGGGCTCCAAGCCACCCTTGCTTGCTCTGTGTCCTCCTTTCACGCCACTACACCTTCTCTCCCCATAAGGAGCGCTCAGGCCTCCTCACCTAGGATGCGATCTCGACCGAGGTCCGTGCATGTCCTCCAGCTCCCGGAGGACCTCTGTCTGCTTGACTCACATACATGTCCCAAGGACTCGGGTTGCTCAAGAAATGTCCTCGAATGAGTGGATGAATAACAACTGAATATTGAAAAAAAAAAAAACAAACAAAAACAAGGAGACTAGAGTGGGGAGATAAGGCTGGTCTGTGCCTGTGGTTGGGCAGCCGTTACCCCGCACCGTGCGGGTGATGCTGGGCTGGAGTGAAGGGCCCCAGCAGAGTGACCCTGGCAGAGCTCTTGGAGCCAGCGGTGGTGGACGTGCCCATGTGGGAGACACAGAGCGCCTTAACTTCAGCAGGTTCTGCACGTCCCTCACGGCCGTTTGCACCTTTCCGAGGAGTGGGGTTTGCTTTATCCTTAATCAAACTTCCAAACTAAGCGGGGGAATGTGTACTTTTGTCCTCTGATTGCAAGCCCCCGGGGAGTGATGGGGGTGCAGGGCAGAGAGCTCCGGAGATCCGACTCCCAGCTCCGCCGAGCTAGGACCTTGGCTTCCCTTGGTGGCCCCGCTTCCTCGCCTACAGGATGGGCAGGTCCCCCTGCCCTCTCTACCTCACAGGCTCTCTTAAGAATTTGGGGAGACAATAGAAGCAAAACCAACCTGGGTGCCAGAAGGGTTCTGCCCACATGTGGGGTGTCAAGGTGTGCTGGTCACACCTTGCCCCGTACTTCTCACCACCTCCACCCAACCTCTCCGCCCAACCTCCTCACCCAGCACCGCCCTCTCCTAGGCCCTGGCTTGGTAACCACCAGCTTTCTGCACCTTCCCCCACCAGGGCCTCCCTTTCCAGCAGTACCTGGAGAGAGGGACCTCTCTCTGCAAAGTGCTTTGGAATTGCAAAGTATGGCTTTAAGCGCATGTAGGGAAATCACCTCCACTTTGTAGTTTGGGGACTTTTTCCAGCCCTTGATGGGCATAAATACAGTGACAAGGCTGAGCTTCTCAAAATCCCCCTCGCTGCCCCTGGGGCCCCCTGGTGGAAGAGGGAAGGGCAGGACTGGGCACGGCACAGGCATTGGCAGGCTTGTTATGGTACGGAGTGCGAGAAAGACCACATTGAGGCCAAATGAGCCAAATTGTGAGTCTCTATTAGCTGGCCAGCGACTACCCTCTGTACCACCACAGATGGCTGCACAGAGAGCAGTCCAGAGCCGAAAAGATGAGAAGACTTTATACTAATTTGGAGGGGGGCTACGTGACATTAAACACGACATAGTGGAGAAAATAATTACATCATACATTCCATAGCCACGGGGTCTGGGACCTGCCTCAGACCACCTGCCTGGCCTCGGGACCGATTACAATCTTTGAGCAAGCAAGGTTACAGAAGCAGATAGCATCCGTTAAGGCAGGGAGCATTCTATCTTGGGTGAGGCAAGTACAGTAAATTTTACTACAGACAGCTGGGGGGCTTACACAATCAGTTACAAGGTCATTGCTTACAGAGTACAGATTTTTCTATTAGGGCGAGGTTTACAAAGTACAAGCTTTTTACTCTATAGGCAGGAATGAGTCTTGAAACAGCGTTTTCATAATAACTTTTCATATTTTTGAGGCCTATTACTACATTCCCCACTGGTTTTCTGTGTAATCAAATCTTTGATTGTGCATTTACAAATCATTTTCACAGACGTGGTGATAATGAGTGCAAAGCACCACTAACTTGACACTTTGGATACGCTTTTGTACGTATGTTAAAAGGCAGTTAATTATACATGGGCCAATTAATAATGTTAATAAGAATAAGATCAGCGGCCCCACTACTGCGGACAAGAGAGTAGTTAACCAAGGGGACCAAGTAAATAGGTTTTGGTACCAATTATTGTCTTTTGATAGCTGTTTTTCTCTCTCCTTTATTTTATTAAGTGCTTGTGATAAGCTGTTGCGAATCACACCTGCATGGGTAGCATAGAAACAGCAAGTTTCTCTTAGGGCAACACATAAGCCCCCTTGTTTTAAAAACGGCAAGTCCAGGCCTCTTCTATTCTGCAGAACTACTTCAGCTAGGGAATCTACTGATTGTTTTAAATAGCTGATAGACTTTTCTAAGTCACTTAAATCAGTATCAACCTGGTGGCTTAGCATCTTAAAATTTTGATTTGCAGTTATCAGAGCAACTGTACCTACAGCAGCGGAACCTGCGATTCCCAGCCCCACTAACAATGGTACCGACACTGGGGTGGCTTGCTTTACACGCCAATTAGTGGAGGCCCGCAGGTGCTCTCGTCCTCCCTCCCCGGAGTAAAAATAAACTTGAGGAACTATGTGAGACAGAATACAGAGATCTTGTTTATGCATAATTACAGAAGGCCTCACACATGGAGTAATTCCAGTAGTACATGCGAACCAAGTGTCATTCAGTGCCACCAGGAGGAACCCTGACTCCGGGTCCGTAGAGTTCTGTATCTGTATGGTCAGGTTACAATAGCTGGCATAGGGAGACCGAGTTAAGTCATAGCCCATGGGACATACACGAGTGCCTTTTCCCTGTAAGTCTTCTAGTGTTAGTTTAGGCTTTTGTCCCCATCTACACAGATGTTGCTCATGGACTTCTCCGGAAGTCATATTTCTAATATGGTCAATAGTTTTCCCAAGCAGACTATTTGCCCCGATCCCAACATAATAGGGGGGCTCTGGATTGAGACAAAGCCAGCAATCTTTAGTTATATTGGGATTAGTCTCGTTCAGAAACTTATGTACTGAGCTTAGCATATCAAGCAAGGGTTGTCTACAAGGGACAGGGGCACGGGTGGGGAAGAGGGGAGTGAGGAGAGCCCCTGACGTAGAGACAGGTTGTGCAGGGGGCAGGTTTAAATATAAATTCCGATTAGGACCTATGGAGTTGCTGGGTCTAGCTGGGGTAAAACATTGGATAGTAAAAGGGAACCCCGGGTCCCCTCTCCCTCCAGATGACACACAGAGCCGCAGTCCCCAGGTTTTCCCTGACGCCCATATTTGAGTGTGCCACTGATGGATCGTAATGGTCATGAGGTTACAGGACCCGAGGGGAGAACAACTGGGATTTCCTTTGGACAAAGAAATATATGGATCTTTGTTAGCCACGAGGCTATAATTTCACACTTTCATTTGGCACAATAATATTGCCCTTTTGCATGACGGCGTGCGGGCCCAGTTGATGGGCAGGCATAGTACTGGCAATCCTGCAACCCTTTTTTCATTCTTAAAGTTTCACAGCCAAATGATGGCCCTGGACTCGTTTCATCTAGCCTAGCCACCTCCTCAAAGGTAGGTTGGCTGTAATTGTCCCCTAGGGGGTGGCAAAGATCAAAATGGAGGGCAGGTTGTGACACAGATGAATTTTTAGTTACTATAGTCCCATTAATTGTTTGGGTGAGTACCCAAGTATAGTTAGTGAGCTGGTGGGGGTTAGCCCCCAGTCCTGGCTTGGGCCAATTACTGGACCCCCCAGACATCAGTCTCTTGCCCTGGAAAATGCACATAAGGAGAGAATGTGCAGGCTTGTCGCAAAAGTTCAACGTGTGTCTTAGCATGGTGCTGGGTGAGCCCAGCACTCAGTGCTGCCAGCTGATTTTAACAGTGTGACCCCATCTGAACGAGGCCACAGCCTGAGAATTGTGAGACTCAGGCAGGTACTTCCACCAGCAGCCTGACCAAGCCTCAGTGCGAGACGGTGACCACGGGGCCTGGGCTGGCTTCCTAGCTTTCATCTGTCCACGGCTAAATGTTCTCCTGCCTGGTCCTGAGCCACAGAGGGGCTGACACCATGGATGGCAAAGACCATCAGCGGTGACAGAGGGACACTGAGACCCTGCCTTGGAACGTGGGGTCCACTGCCCTGGGCCCGTAGAAACCCTACTTGTGCTCCATGGCTGCCAAGAGCCCCTCCTGCGGTCGGGAGGCCTGTGCGGGCCCTGGTTCGGCGCCGTGTGCAGGGGGTGAGCCGTCGGGTGGGGTGAGGAGGGGCCGGCAAAGGAGCGGACGGGGTGGGGGAACTTCCCGGTCACCTGTGGGCCACTATCCCGCCTTATGTCTTTGCAGAGCTTGTCAGGAAGATTAAAGTAACTGAAAGAGCAGATGTCTAAGGCCCACAGAAGGAGAAGTACACTTTCTTACCAACAAGATCCAAACCCAGAAATGAGTTTCTCCGAGCAACAGCCGCCACCATTCGGCGGCGAAGCACCAAGACAAACGACGTCCACCCCAAACTGCCAGGCGGCAGGGGAGAAGGACGCTGACTTCCTCACCAAGGACTTCGACTTCCTAAGTTTGAACAATGAGCCGTCACCAGGAAACCAGAGCCAAGAGAGCACAAAGGTGAGTCCAGCACAGGATGACCGGGCAGGGTGCATCCTGCTGCCAGTGCAGGTGGCTGGCGGTGAGAGAGCCAGCCAGTCGCCGCTCTGTCCCCCGCCACGCCCCCGCTTGCCTGGTCACGTCCATCAAGGACCAAGGACGTTCTCAGACTGCTGCAGCAAGGGGCCACTGAGCTGGGGGTCTGGGGGCTTCTGCTCTGTGTGCTGAGTCTTGGCCTCCCAGAGTCACCACTGCTGGCCCACCCAGCCCCTCCTCGCTCCGCAGCGCCGGGCCAGCTCCTGCCCTCCCTCTGGCCCCACCTCCATCCACAGCCCACTCCCTGCCGCATCGCAGAAGCTAGGTCTTGGGACGGGACATGGGGGCCCCCCGTTCGCCTCCTCCCCCGCTGCCTGTGACCCAGCGTACGGCTGCACAGACCCTGCTAGGTGCCCCACGGCAGTGGGACCCCCATGGGAGACTGAGGCAGTGGCATCTCTTCTGCCTTCTCCAGGGGCCCGAGAACAACCTGTACAACCAGTACGAGGAGAAGGTGCGCCCCTGCATCGACCTCATCGACTCCCTGAGGGCCCTGGGCGTGGAGCGGGACCTGGCCCTGCCGGCCATTGCTGTCATTGGAGACCAGAGCTCGGGAAAGAGCTCTGTGCTGGAGGCGCTGTCAGGGGTCGCCCTTCCCAGAGGCACCGGTAAGCTCCGCAGCCAGTGACAGCCACCTGCCAGCTACAGAGCATCCTTGAGGCGCAGCATGGTGTCGGAGACAGGCCTGGCAGTGGGGGTCTCGGTGGGGGGGCAGGGCTGATGCCCTTCTCATTTACATAACCACGGCCACCCAGGTATCACCAGGGTCCAGGGACCTTGCTCTCTCTCTAGTGGTCTTTGTAAGAACGTAGAAGCATTTCTTCTTTGATCCGGTTAAATTGGTAAGTTTTAGGTGACACATGAAGCCTTTTTAAAGAATATTGTCAATGTTTTGGAAAACCCTCAGCCAGGATCACGGTGTCATTGGCATGGTCATGCTGTAATATGACACCGTGGTCCTGTGTGTGTAGAGCGGATAAGCTGTTGTGCATTTGTGATTTAATGAAATAACGATAAAGGAGAAAGGGAGGGGGTGAGACCCCCAGAGTGGGCATCGGAGAGTACAGCAAAGGGGTCTTCACAGTGGGTAGGCAGGTGAGGGAAAGCTGGCAGGAGGGAGCAGTTTCCAGACTCCGAGAGAGAGCAGAGGGAGTCCCATCCCTTCTCCCCCTACTCCTGCCAGCAGTGCTCACCCTCGAACCCAACCAGAGCCCAGGGCTGCAGGTCCCCACACGACAGGGTGGGGTGGCGGAGGGCTGCCCCGACCTACCCGGTCCCCAGCAGCAGCTGCAGGGCTGAGGGCCTCGCCCTGCCACCTGCAGCCTGGTCCTTTCCCCGGCGCGTCCAGTAAGATCCCTCAGCCCGGGCCCTGAGGCAGGAGAGAGCAGGCTCTGGGCTCAGCATTTTGGGGAGAGAAACAACAGGACAGGGAGTCTGAATGCCAGAGGGCAGGCAAGTCCCCAGGCCAGAACATGAGGCTAATACCTCCCATGGCCAGGGGTACCGGGGCAGGTTCCAGGGCCTCACAGCAGGCGTGTGGTCTGCCAGCCCCAGCCTTTCCTGGCTCTCAGCGTTAGGGTGGGGAGTGCCGGGAGGGCTTGGGGGCCCCACAGCTTTGCATTCCCTCTGTCCCCCTTCCCTGGGCCACCCACCAGGACCCACGCAGGGCCTGCAGCAGACACCCGGCCGCAGGGGTGCTGGGGGTGGGGGGTGCGCTGGAGCCCCAGAATCTGCTCGTGTCACTTACAGAGCAGTGGGTGGGCACCTGAGGATGGCAGTGCCTCCCAGAGCCCTGTGCCCCCTGGCACCTGCCCAGTCCAGACCCCTCATACTACTGGGCCCCAGGAAAGGCCAGAGAGTTTAGACAAGGCCTTTGGGGACACCAGGGTAGGTCCCGGGAGGTGCACTCAGAGGGACCAGAGCCATTTCTTTTAAAGGACACTTATGAGGTTTGGGGAACTGTCTCTCAGGAATTGTGACCAGGTGCCCCCTGGTGCTGAAGCTGAAAAAGCAGCCCAGTGCGCTCGGCTGGGCGGGAAGAATCAGCTACCAGAAGACGGAGCTGGAGCTACAAGACCCCTCCGAGGTGGAGCGGCAGATTCGCCAAGGTGAGCCCCGCGGCTCCGCTGCTGCCCTCGCGCCTGCCACCCCACAGTCCCCGACATGTGCACCCCCCACGGGCCGCGCCACGGGCCGCCTCCAGCGCCCCTCCAGGCCCTGTCCAGGCCACTCTCATCGAGCTGCTCCCGGCTGAAGACCCTCTCGTGGCTTCCCTCCGACGGTGGCCGCAGCCCACTGGCAGGCCGGCCCCGTCCTCCCCCCGCCACCTCCCCATCCCCCGCTCAGGCCTCCTTCCCTGCACAAGGGAACTTGCCCTCTCCTCCTTCTAGGCTTTTCCATGAGCTCCCCCCACAGCCTGGCACGCTTTCCCTTCTTTTCACCTGCCCATCCACACTCGTCCTCTGGATCTCAGTTCTCCTGCCCCTCCCTGGGCAGTCTCCCCACAGGACCCCTGGTCCCGCCCCGGCTGTCCAGGTTGTCGGCTCCAACCCTGGCCACGTTAGAGGCTTCCGCCCAGCCCCCCCAAACATGGACCTTGCCCACCGTCATTCCTGTGAGCACAGCCAGCACCGTGCTGAACAAAGTCTGTCGATGCCCGCTGTGGGCATCCCCAGCATTACGGATCAGCTCAGTTGCTCCTGAAATCCGCGGCCATACCCTCCGAGGGGCCCCTGCTGGTCACCCCCTCCCAGGACGCAGCCCTGCCCGCCCCCGGCACTGGAGCCCCTCACCCCTCCCTACCAGGCTTGTCTTGCTTTCATGACCCCTCCCTGGGCTCAGGGGGATAAGCGAAAAATAATCTGAATGTGCCAGGAATCTCTGTGGGGAGGAACCCAGTTCAAGGCAGGCATTTGCATTACTGAACAGCAAACTCAGTATCTGAGAAGTGGTCCTTCACACCTGCGGCCCCCAATCCCAGGGCCAAGGACTGGTACTGGTCTGTGGCCTCTTAGGAACTGGGTCACCTGAGAGCTTCGCCTCCGCCCTCCCCCGCTGGTCCCCCCACCCCCCATCTGTAAAATTGTCTTCCACGAAACCAGTCCCTGGTGTTAAAAAGGTTGGGACCCCTGCTTTACACGACCTCCTAGGTTTAGCCCTTCCCTGAGAACCCCCGTCTGCCTGCGTCAAAGGGCTCTCCAGAGGGATCCCTTCCCAAATCGAGTTCTGGCCCCAGTTTCAATTCAAATACAGAAGCTGCTGGAGACCCCCCAGTTGGCAAGTTTCCTGACCTCACATTGTAAAGGTCTGCACCCTGGCTGTGCCCACTGCAGCCAGCATGATGCCCCCAGCTCCTCTTACAGCATTTGTTGGCATCATCTGGGGTCTCTCCAGCGTGGCTCTGTGGGGCAGAGCCAGGCAAGCTGTCTCCAGCAGAATGCTGGTGCACCATGGGTGCACGCTGGCTAAAGGTTTGGGGCAAGGGTGAGCAATGAGCAAACCACAGCCAGGGCATCTCTAGAATACCATCCCCAGAGGCCGGGCATGGTGGCTCACGCCTGTAATCCTAGCATTCTGGGAGGCCGAGGAGGGAGGATCGCTTGAGCTCAGGAGTTCGAGACCAGCCTGAGCAAGAGCAAGACCCTGTCTCTACTAAAAATAGAAAAAAAGAAATTAGCTGGGCAGCTAAAAATAGAAAACATTATCTGGGTGTGGTGGTGCAAGCCTGCAGTCCCAGCTCCTTGGGAGGCTGAGGCAGGAGGATCACCTGAGCCCAGGAGTTTGAGGTTGCCGTGAGCTAGGCTGATGCCACGGCACTCTAGCCTGGGCAACAGAGCAAGAATCTGTCTCAAAAAAAAAAAAAAAAAAAACTAAAATTTTAAAAAATTAAAAATTATAGAAAAAGAATAGCATCCCAGAACCCCCTCCACTGCTGGTAGGGAGTAAGTTCTGCAACCACTTTGGCAATCTCCACTAAAGCTGTTGGCAGGAGGCCACCGTTCCTCACCCCATGGACTTCTCCAAGCTCCTTGGTGTCCCTGTGACATGGTGGCTAGCTCCCCTCAGGGCAAGCCATCCGAGAGGGGGCGAGGAGGAAGCCTGTCACCTCCACCGTATCGATTTGTTAGAAACAAGTCCCCCTGTCGAGCCCACACTTGAGCCTCCACCTTTCAGAGGGAGGAGTGTTGAGGAATTTGTGGACATGTTTTAAAAGCACCGCAGTACCCACTGGGAAACGTTGAAAAGCGTGCAGAGAGAGAACAGAACCCGTCCCCGGTCCCGTTGCTAACATGTCAGTGTGTTTCCCTTGGAGCATGCACACACACTCGGTGGCCTCCAGGATGGGTCTGCAGGCTTCTGTGAAATGTGTTCTAAACACTGGGGACTCTCTGGAGTTCCCGTTCCCGGAAACAAGCCGCCACTCACCTTCAGGAGCAGCTGCTTTCCCTCGCAGGGGTCATTAATTCGGACTCTGGGTTCCCCGTCTTGGCCTCCGCAGCCCAGGTCGTCCTGGCCGGGAACGGCACTGGCATTAGCCATGAGCACATCAGTCTGGAGATCAGCTCCCCCGAGGTTCCGGATCTGACCATCATTGATCTTCCTGGCATCGCCAGGGTCGCTATGGGCAACCAGCCCCAGGACATCGGACACAAGGTGAGCCTTTCTGGAATGTGGGAACGGGCTGAGTTGACATGGGGGAGACTCTAAGGTGTCTGCCTGCAGCCCCAAGGGCCCCAGTGTGCTCCCCGAGCCCTGAGCCTTGACACTGAGTGATGAGGGAGGAGCCTGGGCTAGGGCCGCCCGGGCAGGGGCCTCCTGCTCAGGTTCCGACTCGGGCATGGCAAGTCCTGCAGACAGTGAGGGGAACAGGACGGGACTGGCAGGTGCATGGGACGGCTAACTTCCTGTCCAGCACAGTCACACAGGAATGTGGGCCCTGTGCTACCAGCTGTCCTGATATTAGAAAGAGGACAGAAATTTGGATTTTTACATGAAATCTGCCCATTTTACCAACAAAAATTTTAAATTAATATTACATAAGTGAGTGAGAACATGGCCTGTGATCTCTGGCCGGGCACAGTGGAGAGGGATCACGGCCATAGCAGCAGCAAGGACACACATAAACCCACAGCCTGGCTGTGCTGGGAGCCGCTGAGCCTGCGGCTTCTCTGCCAGTGGCCTTTCCCTAAACCTCATCCTCGCTGGGATGCCTGAATCACACGTGGTCCGGAAACACTGGTGCACATCCTTTGTTTGGGCCAGGGCCAGTCCAGCCCTGTCGAGGTCTGCCAAGCCACCCACGTGGAAACCAGGGAGCCAGGATGGTCTTGGGAGCAGGGTGGACTCAGGGCAGGGGAGTGTGGGGAGATGAGCCCTTCCTGCCCTAGGACTGGGGTCACCTGCCTCGCTTCTTCCATTTTATGGGGGCCACGGCCAGTGTTGGGAACCCAATCAGGGACTGATTACCGGGTGGCAGCTGCAAGAGCATCCCGGGTGGGGTCACCGCTAGCTCTATTGTTCTGGGCAAAATCTTGGGCAGTTAAATTTTGCTTTTTACCACAACATCCAAATCCATTCTCCGTCTCTCTAGGGGCAGGGTAAGTAGCTCATTTCCCTTACTGAGTTAACCAACTAATCCCACACTTCTCAGCCCTCCTAGGAGGGTGGCTGAGTCATCCTTCGAATTGGAGGGATTTCCTAGAGATGGGAAGGATCCTTGCGTGCCGTTGGAACACGCAGCTTCCTCCTGCCACTCCGTGCTCGCCTCTGGTGGGGTCCATGTGACTTGTTCAAGAACACCTTGATCTCAAACAATTGCATCAAAAGCAAGTTGGTTGAGATGGCAAAGTATTGCTGGTGCTTTAAGTGTTGGAAAAATGTGTCACAGTGTCTCTAAGCTTTTCGTTTGTGTTTCAGAATTATTAAAGGCTTTGTTTCTCTACATTCTGCTACTTCTAATTTTCAGCTCACTGTTCCCGCCACGCACCCTATGGGACCGCTTAGTCACTAACCGTGCGTTATGATACAGTGGGTGCAGCCGGCTCACGGTTTCCAGACCTTCACCTGGAGTTTAGAAAGAATGATAGCTAATGAAGTTGCAGGGTGTGGAAACACTGCCAAATCAACGAGAAAAGCATTTTATAAAAATTAATTAGGAAAAATATCTTAGCCTGTTTCTTTCTTTAATTCTTACTGAAATCCTTACAAAAAGAATGTGTTTGGTTGTTGAAATTACCAAGCTAGAACTCAAAGGAAATACGTTATTTCGCATCCCACTCCTGCTGACACTGGGCATATATGTCCCTGCAAGTGGTTTTCTATGGGGAGCACCTGATGTTTGGAAATTCTTCGTAATTACTAAATTGATTGCTTTGTAAGTCACTTCCAATCATTTCTGGTCACCTAGTTTCCTGTCTTCCCTCTATTGTGACAACACTAACAGTGATGCAGGGCTATGCAAGAAAAGTGACTTAAAAACACTTCATAGGACAAACATGATAAAATTCTCTTGTTATTCACCAAAATTTGAGGATTTTTGCATCTACGTTCATCAGGGACATTGGCCTATAGTGTTCTTTCTTTTTGTTGTATCCTAGTCTGGTTTTTGGTATCAGGGTTATGCTGGTCTCACAGAATGAGTTAAGAAGAGTTCTATCCACGTCAATTTTTTGGAATAGTTTGAAAAGAACCGGTAATATTTCTTCTTTAAGTGTTTGCTAGAACTCAGTGGTGAAGCCATCTGGTCCTGGACTTTTCTTTGTTAGGAGACTATTACTGATTCAATCTCGTTGCTCGGTATTGGTCTGTTCAGATTTCCTATTTCTAGATCCCTGGATGTGTACAATCTTCGTAGGTTGTATGTGTCCAGAAAATTATCCATTTCCTCTAGCTTTTGTATTTATTGGCATATAGTTGTTCTTTGAGTTAGTATTTCTGTAGCATCCATTGTGATGTCTCCTTTCTCATTACTGATTTTATTTATTTGAGTCTTCTCTTTTTTTTTTCATAGCTGTCAAGCTAAAGGTTTGTCAATTTTGTTTATCTTTTCAAAAAGCCAACTTTTGTTTTGTTGATCTTTTGTATTGTTTTTTAGTCTCAGTTTCATTCATTTCTGCTCTGATCTTTGTTATTTCTTTTCTTCTATTAATGTTGGGTTTGCTTTGTTCTTGCTTTTCTAGTTCCTTGAGATGCATCATTAAGTGGTTTATTTGAAATCTTTTTAGTTTTTGGATGTAGGCATCTATTGCTATAAACTTGCCTCTAAATGCTGCTGTTGCTGTGTCCCATCGGCTTTGGGGTTGGGCACACAGGGCTGTTACACTGGCCAGGGACATGATGGACAGCTGCTTGGCCAGCCTGGGGTGTGCCTGCCAGGTGGCTGCTGGGATGGACCTCTGCACATGCTCTGGCCGCCTTCGTTTCCACCTGGGAAATTCTGTTTCCTTCAGGTTTCTGCTCCAACGCCGCCTGATCAGGTCCACCTTCCCTGGCACACCGTACCCTGTGCCTGGCCCTCCCAATTCCATTTAGCCTCCTTAATGTGCCTCCGCATTGAGTTTTCAGTGCTGGCATCCCCTGCTGGAATGTAAAGCCCTAGGCACCATATAGTCAACGTCCCTGTACGTTCAATGCTGAATCTCTACATCCCAGAATGGGCCCAGCACCTGGTGCGCACCTGGTGACTGTTGCCCGCATAGAATACACTGTTTATGATGCTTCCCTCCCTGGGCAGTCTGTTCTCAGGAGGAGCCGTCACTTCCCAAGACCCTACACAAATGCACACAAATGAGTGCATGATTAATACAGTGATTCCCAGCCCACGGCTGTTTTACCCTGAGGGCACATTGGCAATGTCTGGAGATATTTTGGGTTGCTACAACTCAGGTAGCAGGTGGGGTTCGCTGCTGATTTGGATGCTGTTGGCATCCAGTGGGCAGAAGCCAGCGAGGTTGCTCAACATCTTACAGAGCCCAGGGCGGCACCCACAGCAAAGAGCCATCCTTCCAAATTGTCGGTAGTGCCAGAGTAGGGTCCTGGATCACGTGGCCTGTTCACTGGTGGACGTCAGTGGGACAAGCCATGCTGGTATAGCAGAGGGAAAAAGCACAACTGAGAGGATAACCTTTAACTTCAGGACTATTAACATTAAAGCTTGCTTATAAAGGCTGCTGATAACCTTGCCCAGGCACATTTTCTCATGGACAAGGCTTACTTGGACGTGTTTAGATTTGCCGTTTTATTTGACTCCAGCACTTAATATCCTATGTGTTGCTAGGTTGTGCTAACATGACACAGAGTTTCTGTTTTCAACTGTGCAGAATTATCTTCTGTTTGCAACTTAAAATGACAGTATGGGACATTGTCTGACCACAATAATGTATGAGTTGTGCCAAAACGTAAGAAAATGAGTCCGAAGATGCAAGCCTTTTCTATGCCTGTTTGAATTGTCTGTGGCGAAAAAACAATATCAAAACTAATATTCTAAGGCTTATGTTCCCACGTCTCCTTTTTGCCTACGAATTCTAAGAAATGTCATTGAATTTCCCTAATTTGAATGGGCTGGGCTCCTTTAAGAACAAATCGCAGGTAAAAAGTCATTAATATTAGGAGTAAACATGTGTAGAGGTACTGTCGACATCAGAGACTTGAGAAGCTCGCTGCTAGAAAAACCGTGTGGTGGGCAGGCATTGCTCTCCTGAGCACGGCTGTTTGGGATGCCATGCTGGACTCTGTAGGAGGACACTGGGACAAATAAGATGTCACTGATGGCCACAAAGGCATCTCTAGGCTGCTGGGGCAGATACAGCATGTGCACAAATCACTCTAATGCAAGGCAGAATCTCGGGTGAGATCTGGAGAGAAAGGAGGGAATCAGAGTCTGCAGGGAAGAGAAAGTGCCAGGGATGGGCTTTGAAGGGTAAGCGGGAAAGCGACAGAGGGCAGGGCAGCTGGTGGCAGACATTCCACAGGAAGGGATAGACCAGGCAAAAGTGTGAGGTCACACTCTGGGGCAGCATTGTTTTTGTGCCGTCACGCCCGTCTGTCATCTGCATTGTTGGATGACCAGAGGTAAGACGTGTGCTCTTTCTTTCTCTGTGTGATCCTTTGGCACCAGATCAAGGCGCTCATCAAGAAGTACATCCAGAGGCAGCAGACAATCAACTTGGTGGTGGTTCCCTGTAACGTGGACATCGCCACCACGGAGGCACTGGGCATGGCTCAGGAGGTGGACCCCAACGGGGACAGGACCATAGGTAAGAAGAAAGAACCAAGCTTCCAGGGGACAGGAAGTGAGGGAGAGGCTCCTACCTTTGGAAGGTCCTGGAACACAGTGCTGTCGGATATGCCCTGCATCCGTGTTGGGCACGAGTCTCACGGGGGCTGTCTTACTGAGGGCTGCAGTGGGCAACCGCCTGCCCGGGAGACAGAGCTGTTTGAATACTAACACCTCCGTAGGAAGTCAGTACCACTCCCTATTAACAGTCGGTTTACCGGTCCTCTCACTGGCCACAAACTCAGACAACCGAAAGTTCTCAATAAATATTAGCAGTTATTACTACAAAGTCAACCAGTCACTGTACTCCTAGGGTGCACACAATCAGATCTTAGTATAGCACAAAACAATAGAACGTAAATGCAAATTCTCTGTGCATTCAAGGTCAAGTACAGAAATAGAGAAAAGGGCGCTACGTCTGAAAGGGAAGGGGAATGTAACATACAGAAAATAGAATATTATTGAGCCTTAAAAAGGAGGAAAATGCTGAAACGTGCTACAGTGTGAATGAACTTCAAAGACACTATGCTAAGTGAAATACTAGTAACAAAAGCACAAACACTGTGCGATTCTGTTTACACGAGGTCCCTCGAGCAGTCAAATGCATAGAGGTAGAAACTGGAATGGTTTTTGCTAGGGGCTGGGGGAGGGGATGGGAAGTTGGTGTTTAATGAGGACAGAGTTTCAGTCTGGGGAGGTGAGAAAGTTCTGGAGATGGATGGTAGAGACGGTTGTACAACCATGTAAACGTACTTACTGCCACTGAACTATACACTGCAAAATGGTGAAAATGGTAAATTTTATATTATGTGTATTTTACTACAATTTTCAATAATAAATAATTTTTAAAGAAACAAGGTAACTAAAGGCAGAGTGAGGGGAAAATCATATTTTCATTAGTTGAGTTATTCTGTTGTAGACTTGAATTATGTGTATTTCATTTATATTTCTTTTAAAAAAGGAAACTGAATAAATATCTATATAGTGCTTCCAGGCCAGGCGAGGTAGATCTGATTGGTAATTCCAGCACTTGGGGAGGCTGAGGCAGGAGGATCGCTTGAGCCCAGGAGTTGGACGCCGCTGCATTCTACCCATGGCCACAGAGCAAAACCTTCTCTCAAAACAAACAAACAAACAAACAAAAAAAAACAAAGAAAAAGTCTATCTAGTGCTCCCACAGGATGAAAGTAGGGCAGATTTGATGAATAAGAACAGTGGCTTATGGAATATCGAGTTTCAAAAAGAACAGCGAGTCACTTTTTGATGGAGCGGGTAAGCGGCTGTCAGACGCAGGGGCTGCAGAAGACCTTGTCGGCCCACAGCCTAGCAGGAATCAAAGATGTCTGAGGGGCGAGCTGACCTTTCCATGCCCCTTCTTTAACCATCTCACAGGAGTTCTGACCAAACCTGATCTAGTGGACAGGGGCGCCGAAAAGGGCATCCTGGACGTGGTGCGGAACCTCACGTACCCTCTCAAGAAGGGCTACATGATCGTGAAGTGCCGGGGCCAGCAGGAAGTCACAGACAGGCTGAGCTTGGCAGAGGCAACCAAGAGAGAAATGATGTTCTTTCAAACGCATCCGTATTACAGGTGAGACTCTTTAGAAAAGCCCTGGAATTGGCGTCCATGGAAGCGATCTCCACCCACCAGCGTGGGCCAAGACGATAACCAGATTGCACATAAAATTACGTCATGTAGTATAAACTAGCCTTGCCTTGTTTGGTGTTAAATTTATTGGCTTATGTAAACAAATTGAAACCAATTATCTTTTCTTGGATTCTAGCAGTGGTGACCATTAAACACTGGAATGTGACCTTACGTAGAGCATAGAGCACGTCGGTTTCCCAGAATGTTTTCACTTGCTTTTCCATTTGAGTCCCACGAAATCTTAAGAGCTATGCGAGACAGGTGAAGTTCTTCTCATTTTTATAGGTAGGAATGATGAGGTCAAACGGGGAATGGAAACAGGGCTAGAAACAGATCTCCTGACTGCCAGACACCCGTGCTTACCACGGCGAGGGGTACACATCAAAGCCTGCTTTGTGAATCCCCCTCCTTCTTAGCGCCTGTAAAACCGGTTTTATTAAATATAAATTATCCTGCAGGGCCTCTGCAGTTCATAGGACGTTGGGGTCTCCCCCATCGAACTGGATATTTCTCCCCTCTGTTTTACTCAGGAACTTGCTCCTACTGAACACTTGGGGACCAGGGCGATAAGACGGGGGTCACTGCTGCTTTAAGGACAGACAAAGTAGGAAAATGGTGAATTTGGGCAGAGCAGCTTTGCTACTCGCTCACTATGTGATCCCGCGACATGAGGCGCTACTTCACAGGATTGTGGCTAGGATTAAGTGACACGACATGCACAAAGGTCGGGATTAAATAATACGACGTAGACTGATGGCCCCCACTCAGTGAATACCACCCTGGTTCCTTCTTTCTTCCTCTCTGCTCCTGCCCCAGAGAGCTGAGCTCGCCCACCCCCTTACGCAGCCCAGCACTGGAGAAAGGCTCACACAGGTCCTTGCTGAACGCACGGTTGCCCTGTGTCGTTTCAGAGCTCTCCTGGAGGAAGGGAAGGCCATGGTGCCCCGTCTGGCAGAGAGACTCACCGCAGAGCTCGTCACGCACATCAAGGTGAGACGGCGGGTTGGGTTACCTGTTACAGAAATGGCAGCCTGCCCAAGTCACCGTCTCGGTCTTGAGTTGGCCAAGATGCCCCAGTTAATGGTCCAATCTCGGTCTTGAGTTGGCCAAGATGCCCCGGTTAATGGTCCAAACAGGCACATTCTGGAGACTGTCTCAATCAGGGTCACAGGCTCACAGGAGAGCTTCTGAAACCAGGAAGCAACAACAACACAATGGTGAAACACACAGCTGACTCAGAAGGAATAAAACGGTAACACCCGTGTAGCAACGCAGACAGGAATGGCCACTGAGTTAGCAATTTTTTCTTTTTCCAATAGGTTGTTAATACTTCACAGTAGAAAAGAACTTTCCCAGCCTCAAACTTGTAAGACAAAATCAGTTTATAAGAAATAAGTCAGCTTTTATTGATTCTCAAAAATAGACAACTATAGACTAAGTTCTCATGACATCATCAGTTGTAGGAAAACTTTGGCTCAGTGCTTATTAAGAAAGTTGCTATTTCAATGCTAGCCTGAACCTTCTCGAATGAGTTTAAGCAGCATGGGAAGATTTAAGTTTACCCTTAGAGCAGCGACGATTACAGATCCTGGGACTTAGTCCACATTAAATTGTGTGTCAGGCAAAAGCAGTGAATTCTTTAAGCCAGGAAGCTCACACTGAAAGAATATTTAGTTGGGAGGGGCCAGTGTTCTCAAATTCTAGTATGCACAAAAATTACCAGGACACCTTGTTAAAACACAGATTCCTGGGCCCCAGGGCCCAGAGTTTCTGACTTAGTAGATCTAGGGTAGGGCTCACAGACTTGCATTTCTAAGTTCTCAAGTGATCCTGGAAACATACTTGGAGGAGCACTGATTCTAGTAGAACCCCCGAAGTCTGCAGAAGACGTTTCTGAAAGCTACATCCTGTCTAATTGAGGAAAACATCTTTTATGCAAAAAAAAAAAAAAAAAAAAATTTGCATTTTGATGACTTTTTGGGTAACTTTTTTCTCAACGCTTAAATGTTTTAATCTAAACTTTGTAATATTTTAAATTAATTTTAAAAATTTAAATCAAGACTCAATTATGATAATGATAATTTGAAATATCAGAAGTTAATACACTTCTGCCTGTAGGTACAAATTGTCCCCCCAAAAAAAGCCTCCGAGACCTTATCAATTTCTTGGTGTGACCCATCTTGCCTAGCCTTGGTGTGCTCACTGACCCCCAGACCACCTCTGACCCCCGGCACGCTCCTCCGGCCCAGCTGCAGAATCTACCTGCCGGGGCCGGGGAGAGGGTGGACAGGGTGCGATTCGACACTCTGCCACCAACTAGATCAGCGTTGGTACCAAATAATTGGATTCTCTGGGCCTTAGATTCCTCTCTGGCAAGAAGGGGCAGAGTGCTGCAGCGTGGGATTGGGTGAGATGTGGAGGGTGTCACCAACACCCAAGACGCACCGTTTTCCAGTTGTAGCATTCAAATTGTCAGATTGTCTATGTGATATTTGGTTCAGAAATCACTCCCGCTGTTAGAAGATCAAATCAGGGAGTGCCACCAGAGGGCGTTGGAAGAGCTGCGCCGGTACGGGGCCGAGGTCCCCCAGGAGAAGACCAACAAGCTGTTCTTTCTGCTAGAGGTGAGCGTTTCCACGGGACTCCATGGGACACTGCGTCCTGCCCTGGTGGCCTTCAGGTCCCGGGGGTGGCCTGGGGGGGTGACAGGAGCCCTGTCCCTGTGCCCCGCCTGGGAGGCAAGGTGGGCGGGGATCTCCTGGCAGCCCTGGCCCCAACCCCACGCACGCTGGCGCGGGGCGCGGCCCTTTCATGTGATTACAGCACAGACGAATGCCTTGATATCATTTTCAGAAAATTAAGGTGTTTAATCAGGACATTGAGAAGTTAGTAGAAGGCGAAGAAGCCGTGAGGGAGAACAAGACCCGCTTATACAACAAAGTCAGGGAGGAGTTTAAAAGCTGGGTAAATGTCCTCGCAGCCAATACCCACAAAGGTAAGTCCTGGGGCAGGGCTCCCCCAAAAACATTGTCATATCTACCAAGACCAGAGGCTACTTCCAGCACATACAAAGTGTGTGGAGAGCTGAATATACCCACACAGGAGACCAGGGGCCCTAGGTCATCGGCAACGGCTTCCCAACTGCAGAGACCCTTCCGAATGGGGTTGCCCTCGCCAGCTCAACAACAGGCGATTCCCCTGCCTCTGACTTCCCACTTGCTCCTTGGTCTTGAGGCTAAGTGGCATTTAATGCCCACCTGAGAAACTCCAGATCACCCTGGGCCGGCGATCCCCGAAGGGAGGCTGCACCCGTGGCAGGGGTCCGGATGACCCGGGAACCAGTCCCCAGGAAAGCTGTCAAACTGCTGTTGTGTTGAGTGGTTGAGTGCACACCCACCGGCTGGCCATGGCACTCACCGAGGACGCACCAGGCACAGGGCCTTCATTAACTGGCTAAATGTCAGCATTTGAGTTTGGCCTGGCAGAAAAAGTGACCTGGGATATTTTTCCTTTTGCTGGTATTGAGAGCACAGCATGGCTGCCAGGGGACAGGGGCAGGGTATCCACATGAAATCACTCACCACCCCCGCTGGAAGGTCTATGGTGCCATGATCTAGTTTTAGCAAAAGCAAAGCAAAGACTAGATGAAGTGGCAGTTTGTTAACCATGGAAACATGCCTGAGTCAACTAAAAAATTCCACTACCCCTTCTCTTTGCCCCTAATCCAAAAGCAGAGAGATTTCTGGTTTGACAAGAGCCTGTTGGCTTCAGCTGGGTTAGTTCTAACTCCCAGTGCTCCAGCCCAGATGCAAGTAGAGTGTGTGTCTGTCTGTGTGTGTGTTTGTGTGTACTGCCGGTGTTGTGTTTTTGTTCTAGGACTTGATAAAAACAGCACTATTTACTTCCATGGTCTGTGGATGTGTGCTTGGGAGGTCTGTAAGTGGGACAAGATTGAGTTTCTATTTTCGTTTAACTAATCAGATTTTTTTCTACCAATTCTAAACACTGAACTTCTCTGTTGGGGTGATGATTCTTGATTGAAATGCATTTTCACAGAATAAGATTTTTGTTTCTCAAAAGTCAGTATTTCTTGAACTGCCATTATCAGACCGTAAATTTTTTTTTTTTTTTTGATTATGAATAGAACTCCATTTTGAAACGCTGCTTTCAGGTACATTTGAGAGCAAGACTTCAAAAAACTTTTCCTACTTTTAAAATGTCTATGGAATTATTAGAATTCACCATGGTGATCTGTTACATGTTGCAGTTAAAAATATTATTCATGAAGAAGTCACAAAATATGAAAAGCAGTATCGTGGCAAGGAGCTTCTTGGATTTATCAACTACAAGACGTTTGAGACCATCGTGCATGAGTACATCCAACAGCTGGTAGACCCTGCAACGGACATGCTCCAAAGAGTGGTTGGTGAGGACCTCTCTAACATCTCTCTAGTAACTTGCACAGACCCTGATGTCTTGGAGAGAGAGACTGGAATGTGTTAAACACAGTGTCCTCTCTGGCGTGCTGGGCTGCTACTCGGGAGCTGGTCAGAACTATAGATTCTGACCTTCGGGATGAGAACTTGTACCGAGGTCTCCAGGCGGTTTGAAAGCACATTTCAGTTGAGAAGGCTGCACTTGAGTGCTATGGAGGCTTTCTGTGCCTGTCCTTCAGACACGTGAAGGAGAGGGGTGGGAGGATGGGTTCTTCTGTCTTTGGGGTGGGGGCAGAGAGTGCACACGAGCTTCACCTGTATCACATGTAGCCCTGGACACAGCCATGTGAGGAACGGTCAGAGGCTAACCATGGAGAGAACACACATCCCAAGAAAGGACAGGAAGTGGACAGGACCCGGCCAAGGCAGCTGGGGGCTGGATGGCCGTTGTCCCAGGGATTATGTGCCACCTTCTCAGTCTGCAGGTCTGGGGAGCTCAGCCCTAGAGGGGGTCAGTGTATTACAAATTATTTTGCCTGTATCTTTAACTGATTTTTTCCCGCTTGCATTTTACTGATGTTTTGTTCTTTTTTTGGTCAGAAATCGTCCACAAAGCTTTCATGGAGAGGGCCAGAAACAATTTTAGTGAATTTACCAACCTTCATCAACAAGTCCAGGTAAATGCCCCGTCCACTTGCTCGCCACCTGGGCTACTGGCTGCGTTATCTGGGTCTAACCTTTGAAAGAAGTTGGATGTTTACCGTGGCTTGGGGCTGCCAGGCCAGGGTTGTAAGCGGCAGCCTAGCTGAGCTGGTGCCTCCACGAGCATCTTGGCTTCTGCTCGGGTATCGTCTTCACTCCCAGGAGAAACGAAACAAGGCACGTGACCCCGCCGTCTGTTCTGCGTGACCTTACGCAGCGTGGCAGGACGTGGGGCCACACCTTGGGACGGGTCGGTAGTCGAAATCATCTTCAAGCATAAAGGACAGCATTGACTACTAGTCCTACTCCAAAATTTGTATAAGTTTGGTTTAAAAATATTGTCACGGTTCTGTGGGTTTCCACTTAGCAACTCTGCCCTGAGTCACCTCTCAGCAAAGGCAAGATGGGGGGTCTGGCCCCCACCCCGGCTCTAGATAAAAATCCTCCTCTGCCTGGGCCGGTGGATTGAAATCTCATTCCACAACTCAGGCCAGCAGGAAGACAATTCCTGTCATCTTTCCATAATGCAACGTAGTTTCTCCTTTCGCCCCTTTTGCCAGTTGGTAAAAATGAAATCTCAGTTCTGACCTCGACAGTGTCCTCAGGGGCTGTGCCCACGTCCTGGGTGCCTCATCATGGGGTGGGTGACATGCTGGTTCCCATCACTAAGATGTCCACCATCCTTCCCGGCCTTGGTGTTGGTTCCCAGGTCCTCCTCGCTCCCGCCCAAAGGGCTGGTTACCCAGAGCTCTCGTCCAGCCCCGCAGGGCACAGCAGCGCTCTGCCGCCGCCGCCGGCGCTCTGGGGCCGCTTCTGTGCTGCCCTTGAGACACACACAGCCTGTGATGGCCCCTTGGACCACCCGGGGCCACGGCCCACACACTCCGCTCCTCCTGAGCACACGAGAGCCTGCGGGGCTTGTCACTTCCCCGTCACAAATCTTGAGAAGTGAGGCACAGGCCACACTTCTGCTCTCAGACGACAAACCTGTGAGAGGGTCTATTGTCCATTGTGGCCACAGACTCTCCAAAAAAAAAAAAAAGAAGAGAAACGAGCACCCGTGAAATTTCACCTGTGAAACTCTCTCTCTCTCTCTCTCTCTCTCTCTCTCTCTCTCTCTCTCTCTCTCTCTCTGCCTCTGCCTTCGGTTTTTAAAGTCTGTTTGAAGCTCAAAGCCAGAATGTGATTGTCCTGGTCCACACTGCTATCACAAAGTGCCACAGACTGGGTGGGTCATCAACAACAAAAACTTATTTCCCGCTGTTCCGGAGGCTCGAAGTCTGAGGTCGGGGTGCTGGTGCGGCCGGGCTCCGGCGAGGGCTCTCTTCCAGGCTGCAGGTGGTGGCCGCCTTCTCGCGTGTCCTCACACGGCTGAAAGAGAGTGAGAGAGCTCTCTGGGGCCTCCTTCGTAAGGCGCTCAGCCCATTCATGAGACTCCACCCTTGTGACCTCCTCCCCGCCCAAAGGCCACACCTCCTAATACCATCACCTTGGGGGTGAGGATGTCAACATAGGAATTTCGGGGGGACACAAACGTTCAGTCCCTGGCAGTGGCTTCTCTGCTGTGTCATACTCTCCTTTCCCAGAATGCCCTGGGCTGCAGGGTTGATGCAGGAGTCTCGGGGTTTCTGGGCGGTAAATACACCAAGCTTTCATCCCACCGTGTTCATCAGCACTGGAGTCCCTCTCCAAGGCCTGGATTCAGGCAGAGTCGAGTCCCAACAGAGACTGACGCCGCTGTAAAAACGTGGACCAGACCTGATCCAGGGAGCAAATAGCTGGTGGTGTGGGAGGGGTCGGTGGGGCAGAGAGAAAGAAAAGGAAGGAGAGAAGGCAGGTTGGCAACATTCGGGACGGAGTGAGGTGGAACCTTCTGGAAATCACTATTAAATGTCAAGGCCTGCCTTGACCTTGGATTATTTTTAATTCTGGGGTCAACATAGCAGTGCTTCCTCAATTGTTTAAGCAACAAGAAAAAGAAAAAGAAGTAACCTGTTTGTCTTTCTTGTCTAACCAGTACCATATTGACGACATAAAAACGAAGCAGGCAGAAAAGGCGGAAAACATGATCCGGCTTCAGTTCAGAATGGAGCAGCTGGTTTTTTGCCAAGATCAGATTTACAGCGTGGTTCTGAAGAAAGTCCGAGAAGAGATTCTTCGCCCACTGGGGAATCCGGCGCAGAATATTCAGTTGAATCCTCCGGTGTCAGATGGCCAGTGTGCGATTTCCGCCATCACGGAAATAGGTGTCCACCTGAACGCGTATTTCTTGGTGAGCCCCGGGTCCCGGGCCCATGCTCTCTGGCCTCAGCAGAGTGGAGGTCGAGATATTCTCACCGGGACAGCCCTCACGGGGGGAAGAAGGGAGGGACCACTCCTATGCATTAAGCCCTTTTGTGCTATGATAAACTACTCATATATTATCTCATTTATCATTTTCCAGGAACCTTATGAGGGCACTTTTAACTAATTTGCCCCAAATCAATTTTTTAATGTGCCAGAGCATGTACTCAAAATTAATTCAGACCCCAAAGTCCTTTATATTTTACACGCAATGCATGAAGTACAAAATCACTACCATCAGAATGCAGCAAAATGCAATGAACACTAAGGATGCTGGCAGTAATGTAGCTTTCCCAGATGGTCGGAGGCGCTTAGCTCTTAGCATGCCTCGAACTTGCCAGCTCCACAACACACAAATGAAATTTCCTTCCCTTGGATTTTGTGACCCAATCAACTGTGGTTTCTCACCTTCCATCTAATATGCAGGTATCGGGGTGCATAGAGAGGGGACTAGCTTTTAAATTTCAAAGAAGCCCAACTCCTGAAGTCCTTTCTCAAGCCAAATAGAGAGTGGACTTGCCCAGCCGCGTGGGGCCGGCTGCCGGGCAGACTGGCCACCCAGTGAAGACAGGGAAACAGCAAAGATGTGAAGTGGTCCCCATCCACTCTCAGAAGGCAGTCAGGGGAAACCTGGGCCAGCGGGTCTCTCCGGAGAGAAGGGAGCTCCTAGGATGCCCAGAGGTGGTGTGGGGGGCTTGCTAGCTTGTGATGGGGGGGTTCTTAGTGCCCAGGGGGATGCCTGGGAGTAAAGAGGGTGTGGCCAGGTTAGAACCTTCATGGGGTCTGATCCCACTGGTGGGGCGGGGCCAGGGCTTACCAAAGCAACTGCGTGTGCATCCAAGAATCCCAAGGCTTCTCTCTGCAAGCACAGGCCTTGGGTGGAGACCCCTCCAGTGACCCTTTCTTATTCCTTCTTCCAGGAAACCAGCAAACGTCTGGCAAACCAGATCCCATTCATAATTCAATATTTCATGCTCCAGGAGAATAGCGACTGGTTGCAGAAAGCCATAATGCAGATAATACAGGAAAAAAATCACTATTCCTGGTTTCTTCAAGAACAGAGTGAGACCTCCAAGAAGAGAAGATTCCTTCAGGATAGAATCTACGGGCTCACTCAGGCGCGGCAGGCACTCTATAAATTCTCCGCTGAAGAGTGCCAGTGAAGGGCCACAGTGCTTTTGGCTGTTTCCTTACGTGCATTCGTTCATTGCAAGAGGAAGTGGTGGAGGATGTTGCTTCTGCCTTGGGGCCAGACTCATCTGTTGCTGGCTGTGTCCATCTTTGCTGTGCTACCCTCAGCACCAGAGCTTACATGTGAGGTCCACCTGGGCTTAGCTGTCACCTCCACCAAGGTCTTCTCTGACCTCCACGGAGACGTGGCTTTCCAGTCTTGGGCCCCATGGCATACAGTTATGGCATTAGATACTGCTACCATTCTTTGCTAGTTTGTATTTGTACCCCCCCCTTATTAGATTATGAGACCCCAGAGGGGGAAGGTCTGTATCATATTCTTCTTTTGTATTTCCAGAATTTTGCATAGCACCTAGCACATAGAAACCACTTCAGAAGTGATATCTCACTGAACACAGGAGTACTGTGGAGTGATGGAGATGCCCAAAGCTATCACTCAAGTCCAGGCCCTGATCGCCCAGGGTCGCCTAGCTGGTCACTTCCAGGTGCATCTGGTCATGCCACCTGCTTCCCATCGCTCACTGAAATCGTGATTCCCAGCCCTCGCCCCCTGCAGAAATGAGCCCGAGTGACGCTGTGTTCTCCGCGAGTTGCTTCTGCGTGGCAATGAGCTTCCATTGCTTCATTAAGTCTTGAAGAGGAATTTAATAAGGAGAAACTTTTTAAAAAATATATAGAGCTTCACACCAGTGATCATCTCTAGATTGGAGAACTGTGGGTAATTTTATTTTCTTCTTCATGCTTTCCTGTATATTCCAAACAATGAGCCTGGAGCCCTTAATAAAAAGACAATAGGATAAATGTCATGATTTGTTTGTTTTTAAACCCAAGTTTGAGACCGAAAGAGTGCCTCAGAAAC
The DNA here is from genome assembly GCA_004363605.1 of Indri indri. Classification (NCBI taxonomy): domain Eukaryota; kingdom Metazoa; phylum Chordata; class Mammalia; order Primates; family Indriidae; genus Indri; species Indri indri. Next base: position 86,781 of record RJWJ010001270.1, on the reverse strand, counting down.
ATTCAGCTTTGGTCAGGGTTACAGACAGGGACGATACACACGAAATCTTTTCTTCACTTGCTGTAAAAGAAGTTGGAGAAGAAAGTTCAAGTCAAAATCACAGCTTGACTCGCATCTCTCAAGAAGTCTCTTGCGGATCTGTATTAAAACACTAGTGTATTAGTCTGCAAGAGCTGACATTGCAAATACTGCAGCCTGTGGTTTAAACTATAGAAATTTATTTTCTCGCATTTCTGGAGGCTGGAAATCTGAGATCAAGGTGTTACTGGTTTGGTTTCTTCTAAGGCCTCTCCCCTTGGCTTGCAAATGGCTACCTTCTCACATGTCCTTACTTGGCCTTTCTCTTTTCTTCTTATAAAGACACCAGTCTTTGTATTAGGGCCCCACCCTTATGACCTCATTTAACCTTGACCACTTTAAAGACCCTATATGCAAATGCAGTCACATTGGGGGTCAGCGCTTCAACATATGAATGGGGGTGGGGGCGGAGGGGACATAGTTCAGTCTATAACATCTAGTAAGTGTTAGGTCTGGAGCCAAGAGGGAGACATACAAAGCCTCACGTGTAGCAAAATGCTATTTATTTGAGCATCTGGGAGCAGATGGGTGAAGGCCAAAAGAGCATCCACCACGAGGGAGGGTAAAGCCTTGGGTTTTATAGAAGGTTCTTCCAGGGGGAGTGGTAACTGGGCCAGAACAGCCGCTGTAATAATTTTTTTTAAACAACCAATTTGTGGGACCCCTGCGTCCGTCTCATCCTGCAGGGATGGGGAAGGGGGTAGCTTCGTCCTTGTCAGCAGGGATAGGAATATAATCATTGCTGCAACTGTCTGTGGTTGGAGTTAGGTTTACAACCTCCAGACTCCAGACTCCTGCAGCTACTGTTTTGCAGACTTTATGATCACTATCTAAGTTTTCCATTAACCCCATTTCATCCTATACACACTTTTCGGGTTCCCACCCGGAACAAACCTAACAGTAAGAAAATAAGCACGTGCATTCTGAACACAAAACTTGACCAACAGTTTGAAGGGTTTATTTCTAATTTGAAAGCCAGCAGGTCTGGCCTGAAACCCAAATGGTCGTGGAAAGGCTGACACTGATTTACTGTTTCCTATCCACCCAGCATATAGAATCTGGGGGGGTTCAGTTATCTATTGCTGTGTAATGAGCACCCCAAAATTTAGTGGCTTGAAACAACATCAATGCGTTCTTTCTCCTGATTCTGTGGGAAGTCTGGGTGGTTCCTGGTCTCGCCTGGGCTCACCCATAGGTCTCAGTCACATGAAGGCCAGACAGTGCTGGAAGGTCCAAGATCTCACTCCCCAAGCTACGTTTTTATAAGGGAAACTTGGGTTCCATTAGCACTGATTTTTGAAATTAAGAACAATGAAGAAAGGCTGCCTGGCTACCTGAATCCGCAACGCCTCTGGAAGCTCGCTGGGTAGACCAGGATAACCGTCACGGACACTCACCCATGTTTACTACCAGGGGACTATCCGAAATAGCATGCTTACCCATAAATCTGCCTCCCTGCTCAGAGGGGCTGGAGAGGAACAGCGGAGGCCCAGCCCCAAATGCTTCTTGCCCGGGCTATGTTATTAGAGGGCGTTGGCACTTGCAGGTGCTTGCGTTTCAGGTGGAAGGAGTGAGAACAGAGGAGGCGGGCCACAATCTGAAACAGTTCTGGAAAGGCTGCCCTGGGAGGGAGAGGTGGCCGCTAGCAGAAGTATTCTGAGTATTCTCTCACAGCCATGAGCCTCCCCCAAGCATGTTCTCGGTGCCTAGCTTGCACCCCACACTGTGGCGTACAGAAACCTATAGCACAAAGCCGAGCTTTGCAGGACTCAGCTGTCCTCACGTCTGGGATGCAAACAAGGATCAAGGAAAGTATGAATGTGCCAGACTTTTCCTGTTTCTCCTTTGTGTCAGGAAAGTGAAAATGAACTTTTGAAGCGGCCATTCACCTTGTCCATGAATCCTTTCCTGACCACTTTCCTTGTGGCCCACTCCTCCCTGTCCCCAAAGGCTCCCTCGAACCCCCTGCCCCTGCCCCATGGGCCCCACTTTGCCTTACCTGCGCACCCCCCGGTGCCCCCCTCTTAGGGGCCGTGGCTTCGCGGTGGTATTTACTTGTATATCCCAAGCACCCCGCATAGAAGTGGTGCTCCATAAACGTCTCTGGAGGCAGGATGACGGGAAGGAGAGGGAGGGAGGGAAAATGCTTTTACTCAGTTTATCCCTCTTATATAACAGGATTCACCACAACATAATATTTCTTTTCTTTATGTGAATGCCAGTGGACAGCTGGCCCTGCCTGGGAAAAATGAGTTTGGACAGTCCAGGGGCCTTCCCCCGTATTGTCAACATCAGTGTCATGGGTCCAGCCACGGGTACACCAGGCCAGGGTCCCCCTGCTCCCCAGACCCCCTCCAGCACAGCAGGATTTCAGCATCTGTCCCCTCCTGGCAGGGCTCTGCCATGGGCCCCAGCAACAAGAAGGCCAAGCGCCGGCCCTGACCTTGATGGCCACAGCCAGGCCAGATGCGGCCTTCTCGGGCCGCTCCCAGACGACCCGCCGAGGGAACCCCCTCAGAGCGCAGGTTTTGAAACAGTGGTCTCCAGGAGGCCCCACGTCCTGCGTTTCCAACAAGCGCCCAAGTAAGGCCAATGCTGCCGGGCCAGGGGCCGCCCTTTGAGATGAACGGGTCTATGTCACTCGCACAGAAGGGACACAAAAAACCCGGAAAACGAAACTAGTCCCTGGACTCAGGCCCCAGGCCAGACACGGGGGTCACTAGGGCAGGGGCTCATTCCCCGGGAGGTGGTTATGGGGCTGCTCCGCAGGCCCCCCAGCACCTCCCGCTCCGCGGGCACCCGCAGAACCAAGTCCTGGCCAAGCAGCAGAGCAGCCAGCGCGCCCCAGGGGTGCCTGGCGCCGCCCCCTCCCCCTCCTGGCACCACCCCCTCCCGGTACTGCCCCTGTTTACCCTGGCGCCGCCCCCTCCTTTTCCCAGCACCGCCCCCTTCTCCTGTCACCGCCCCCTCCTCCGGTCGCCTCCCGCTCTTTTCAGAGGAGCCCCCCGACCCCTGTCCCCTGCGATCTGGAGCCTAGCGTCGGGCAGCCTGACTTTCATTTCTAGGAACCACGGAGTAGAAATGAAACTGAAACCGAACCTGAGTCTGCTGGGAAATTCGCCATGGGGGTGGGGGAGTGGCTCAGAGTCACCCGGACGCGCCTGCGGGGCCAGAGCCGGCCTCCCACTCAGCATTCGTTCACTCTGGAAGCGCTGACCACGCACTTGCCAGAATCCCGGGCGCGCAGCAGGCAGCACGGACCTCGTGCCCTCGGCTGGCCGGTGCTCAGCCTGCAGGCAGAGGCGAGGCAGTGTGCAAAGGCCACGTGTGATGAGGGGCGTGCAGGGCAGGCACGGATGGCTCTGGGAAGAGGGCCGCCAGCCTGGAAGAGGAGGTGCCGGAGCCCAGCGCAGAGCCCAAAAGGAGTCCCTGAAAGGGGGACGTTCATGTCGTGAGGAGGGTATTTCAGTGAAGCCCTGAACACCAGCTTTGCAGTTTGGAATTGTGCTCGGTGCCTCAGTGGGGCAACGCTCAGGATTGTGACCAGGGCTGTCAGCTTCCTAGGTATTTGAGGAACTGCACACCTCTGAGGTGGGGAGCCCACGCCACACAGCGGGGAGGCGGCTTTCCATTGACACCAGCTCGGCTCTCCCTGGCCAGGCCACGCAGGTGCAAGAGGGCTGGGCAAGGTCCAGAGAGACCTGGAGACTCCTGGGGAACCCAGGACTGCACAGGCAGTGGGACTAAGGGTCAGTGGGAATGTCGGGCCACTATGATGCTTCCCCTGTGGATGCTGTGTTTTTGCACCAGGAAAGAAAGCAAAATTAATGACCCCTCAATTAATTGTGCCAAGGGGAGGTTAGGCCCTGGAGACTCACTCAGCAACGGGGCTCTTTTTCCTTCAGGGTGCATGGCCTGACTTTTTGTATTAAGACTGTCAGTGGAAAAGAACACAAACTCTGTAAAGTAATTTAAAGAGGTTTATTCTGAGCCAAATATGTGCGACCATGGCCCAGAGAGCCACACCCAAGAAGACATGAGCAAGTGGTCTCACCGTGGTTGGGTTACAGTTGGTTTTATACACTTCGGGGAGACAGGGATTACACGTAAAGTCATAAATCAATACATGGAAGATGTACATTGGTTTGCCCCCAAAAGGCAGGACCTTTCGAAGCAGTGCATTACAGGTTATAAGTGGTTTTAAAGTTTCTTTGATTTGTAATTGGTTAAAGAAATGAAGCTTTAGGCCGGGTGCAGTGGCTCACGCCTGTAGTCCTAGCACTCTGGGAGGCTGAGGCAGGTAGATCCTTTGAGTTCAGGAGTTTAAGACCAGCCTAAGCAAGAGCGAGACCCCGTCTCTACTAAAAATAGAAAGAAATTAGCTGGACAACTAAAAATATAGAAAAAAAATTAGCTAGGCATGGTGGCGCATGCCTGTAATGCCAGCTGCTCGGGAGGTTGAGGCAGGAGGATCGCTTGAGCCCAGGAGTTTGAGGTTGCTGTGAGCTAGGCTGACACATGGCAGTCCAGCCCGGGCAACAGAGTGAGACTCTGTCTCAAAAAAAAAAAAGAAAGAAAGAAAAAGAAAAAGAAATGAAGCTTTGTCTAAAGCCTTGGAATGTTTTAAGTTAAGATAAGGAAACATCAGAGTATCAGAGACAAGCCACTGGACGTAGACTGGACACATACCCAGACTCAAGTGATCTGTTAAGTAAACTGATGACCTGCAGGTGTGGTTTTAGCTTGTTTGCATAGCCTTAGGCCTGTTAATGAATCGCAAAGGACATCTCCAAGAAGGGAAGGGGGCATGAAGAGGCATGTCTGACCTCCCTTCTCTTGGCCAGCAGCTCAGCTTTAGGGTGTTTCTGGGGTCCCCTTGGCCAAGAGGAGGTCCCTTCAGTCACCTGGGGGGGCTTAAGATTTTATTTTAGTTCACAAGATATATATACATTGATCAGACCACCCAGTGCTCTCTTGAACATAGACCTTTGATGCCTGAGGTGGAGAGCCCTGTGACTGTCATCTCTCTACAGAGTAATGTTAAGCAACCCCTTGGAATAGGTAACTGTAACCAGTCAAATGTCTGTGAACGACCCGTTAGCCTCGCATGAAGCATGCTGGGATGCTGCTCCCTGTTTCGCCTATATAAACGACCCCTACTCTGACCCCATTTGATGGAGTCCGTGTTTCCAGGCGGTCATCCTGAAACTGTGTGACTGTATAAACTCTCTTTTAACTAAATCCTGATCTCTCTGATTACTTTAGGTTTGACAGCCCGATACATTTTACTGGACGGAGGAAATCACTAAGAGGGCAGGACCGAGGCTGTGCCATAGTGGGGGGCCCAGAGACAGAGATAGCTGGTGAGGAATAAAAGTAACATCCTAAGCCCCCTACCAACTGAACAGATCCCCTCTTGGCCAAGGGGATCCCTTGGAGAAACCTTAAAACTGAAATTTGGGCCGTGACACGATGGGCCTCGTTATACCCCGTCCCTCGCTAACCGCCATCAGGCTTTCTGCCCTGGTGGGTTAAACAGAACCAGACCTTTGGAAAGACTTGCTCCGCTGCTGATTTCTACCAGCCTAGCAACTGCTCCTCCTTCGTTGCAGTTTCGACACAACTGACCAGCACTCCTCGCTGCCGAGACCACTGACCACGAGGGGTTCTGGCCAGGCTCTGGAGGCTGTGCACAGAGGGCCTCTGCTTCACCTCTTGATGTCAGAGGGCTGAAAACTCCACCCTTGGATCATGCTAATGCCGCCACTTTCTGTGCATGGGTCCCACAAAATAGCATGGAGCTCAATTGCACATGTTTCTCCTTCCATAAATATCCCTGGGTCCTCCTATAGCTCATTAAATATGTGCACTCGGCCACCCCGCTCAGCATAAATTCCTGTTCCCATTGCCCCTCCCTCCAAGTAGCTCCTGCCCCAGGCTCTGCTTCCCAGATGGTCAGAATGGCCACCTGTAGGCTGCAACCCTTTAGGAGAAATAAAGCTCTCCTTTCCAAATATATGAGCCTGTCATTCTTCAGTTGAGGCTGGGCGCTTCAATCCAATTAAATTCAGCTCACACGTAACTGAGTGACTATGGGTGCCGGGAAAATGCAAGCTTCGTAAGACTTCCTCACCCTGCCCTTGCGGTGGTGACAGCCCCACGAAGGAGGTGGCCATATCCCCCCTCTCCAGAGCATTCACCAGGGAGGCAAGAGCATCTTAACCTGAGCTAAATTTCGTTCCATCCAGGCTTTCCCCGTCCAGGACCTACGGCTGCAGCAGGTTCTGGGCCTTGGGGCTGGTTGGGGATGACCCTTCCTAATCACAGGAGTCTTTGAGGGCCTTAGGGACTCTGAGCTGCGCTAAGGAAGATGGAGGTGAGGTGCCAGGCGCCCCAAAAGGGAAATGCCATTCCCCCCAACAGCCCGTCAGCTGGGAATGGGAGTCCCCACAGGGAGGGCCAACCCTGTGTCTGTTTGACCTCAGCCCCTTCTCCCCCAATTCCATCCTGGGGAAATCAGATGAGCCAAACTCCAGGGAGGCCTTGGAGTGGGCAAAGCATGAGAAAGCAGGAAGATGCTGCGGGTGCCCACGCGGTGGGGGGCGGGGGGCGAGAGGGAGCTGCAGCCCTCAGCGCTCAGTGGCTGCGCATCCCCGCTGGCGCTGGACGATCCCAGCGGCCCATCGCGGGAACTGAAGACGCCAACCGCCACTGCATCTGCTCTGGAGACCGGCTGCAGCCCAGGCTTGGATGACTCAGGCCTTAGAGCAAGAGCAGCGGCTGGCGCGCCCGAATCCTGGAAAGGGCAGACGCTGGCCGTGGCGCCCCGCCCCAGCTTCCGATTCAGCAGGTCCGCATCGGCCAGAGAATCTGCATTTCTCACGCGTGCCCCCCGGCAGGCGGGTGCTGCGGTGCGGGGCGCACGCGGACCCCAGGCCGGCTCTGTTTCATTTCCCCCGCACAGCCCGGGAGTTTCGTTTCCCCGCGGCCGGGGGCGGGGCCCCGCGCCCCTTAAAGCGGCCGAGCGCGCTGCTGCGCCACATCGGCGCTGCGCAGGAACCGGTGAGTGTCGCCCAGAGCTCCGCATCCCTGGCCGGCGAGGGGAGCTCGGAGGGCAGCATTCATGGCGCAGACGAGCGTTCCGGGCGGGGGCACTGCAGGGACACGTTCTCGGCCGCTAGTAATAATAACAATAATAACAACGACAACAGGAGCGACGATGGGCGAGCTCGGGCCACACTCCATCCTAGCTCCGACCGACAAGCGGCCGAGGCTCGTGGACGGCCCATGGAAAATAGGCCCCTGACGGGCGGCTTTCCCTCGAGCGGGGCAAGGTGGAGGGGACCGGGCGGGTGGGTGTCTCGCAGGGACTCCGCTTAGGCAGGGCTGGGAAAGTTGCAGGTGCCGCTGTGTAGGGCCGCGAGCCCACCTGTCAATGGATTTAAATTTTCTGCTCCGGAGTGCAAACCGCACGAGTCCAAGTGCAGGCAGTCGCCTGGAAGGGCAGATTCCGGGGGTCGCCATCGATCCTGAGTGAGGGGGTCCCAGTCCCGGGAAGAAGGCGCGGTGGGCAGAGACTGGACAGGAGCAGGAAGCCAGGTGCCCTGGGGTTGGGGGGGGGGGCCCGGACTTCGCGGTCCGGTGGGCAGCGCGGAGTGGGTGGGGGGAGGAAGGGCGGTCCCAGGGCTGTGGAACCCGAGCTGCGCAAACCTGCCCCCGCACCCCCCAGAGGGTGACCGCTAAGCCGTGAATGTGGAATGGTTGGAATTACTTGGTCCAATTTTAAATGAAGATTTTTATCGGAAGCAGGGTCAAAGGATGCTCACCCCCAGATGTCAGTCCCAGAGGGCTCCTAAAATGTCTAACGGTGTCATCTTTCAGCTTTGGACCGTGTAGCCGTGGGGGTGCACAAGCCTCCCGCCTCCGTTGTTCCCTTGCTCGCCCTCTGCTGCCACCTCCGGAGGCCCAGCTCAGCTTGGTTTGGTAGGTAGCAGTGCCTTTGGTCTAAAGTGCAAGCTGTTCCCCCTTTTATTCACAAAAAAAATGTAAATGCCAGCAGGCTTCGGAGGGAAAAACACTTTGAGAAGAAAAAGTGAATGTTAAGTCCTGCAAGAGTTATTTTCAAAGCTGGACTGAATTGTGTTGGGGAAGTTGCAGACTCTTGCATCTTAGGCGTTTTCTAGGACATGCCTGGTAGGTGGTCCTTATTAGGGGATCTGGGGCTGGAAGCGGGCTGAATCCTACCTCCCATCCCCTCTCTTCTGTGGGGTCTCAGCAGAGGAATCTTCCCCACAAGGACAGAACCCCCCTGGACAACCCTCGATGCCGTCCCCGCCCCACTGCAGGAATTCTGTGGCCAACACTGCAGTAGGCTGGGTCTGGAAAGCTGCAGGAAAACTCCTGATCCCTGAAATCTGGACCGGAGGGGGCAGCCATTGCACCTCCCTGCCCCCACCCCCACCCCCCTAGCAGGGACAGCAGGTACTTGAGAAGGCACAGGCTTGCCCTGGGTAGGAATGGAAAGAGCTTCCTGAGCCCTGGCAGCTGCTCCCCTCCATAACCCTAACCTTAGGATGAGAAAAGAGACTGGGTAATGAACCCACCCATGCCCAACTCACATCTCAGCCTCTGAGCAGTGGGGGTGTGCAGTAGTGAGGGAATGGGGGGCTGGAAAGCAGAGAGGTGGGAGGAATGCCTGGATTCCCTGCAGCCCCCTCTGCAAACATTGGGGGCAGGGGAGACATTTTAGGAATAACTTGGGGCTGAGAGGCAGGGGTCACCACCTCTTGATTCTCCCAAGGCCAGAACTGGTGAATGCACTTGGATGCTGAGTGTCATTGGTAAATAAGAAACTGGCTTGAACTATTGAGATTGCCCTGCTGCTGAAATCCAAACTGATCGTCAAAGATGATCCAAGAAAGAAACAAATATTTATGGTTTACAGACAAAAGCCATGAGGTTTAGCTTTCAGGGAATCTCATTTGGTGAAACAAACAGGGGAGGGAATAGACTCACAAAGTCCTGTTTCAACTGATCGAGTCAAACCCATGGTCACGGGGTGCAAGTCCTGGAGACCAAAGATGAGTCTTGAGTGAGTACAGAAAAGCCAGTTGAGGCAGCCGCAGCTCAGAACACTGGCGCTCCAGACAGGCAGATGGAGTGGTGTCTTTGGCATGGAACCCAGGACACCCCGGGCATCCGAGGCATGGAGAGTTCCAGAGGCATGGAGAGTTTTAGGGCATACATTTCCGTTTTGCCGAACTCCATAAGTACCCTTTGAAATTGATCACCTTTCATAATCACCACCTTCCCACCTTACAAAAGGAATACATTCCCTTCTCCCTTTCCAAATTGAACAAGGATACAACCGTGCCTGCCCTGGAAGTGTATAAACGTGGGGACAGGAAAGGGTAATTTACATGTTGGCGTCTGGGGCATGTTCTTTAGCCAAGGCGCCATGGACCAGCGCCAGGGCTTCCAGACCTTCCTGACTCACGCATGTTTCTGTTAAGTGCAGCGTGATAGGAGAATCGGGGCGTTGGCTCAGGTTGGGATGTCCTGAATCTAGATATGTTACAGACCAGGGTGACAGGCTGGGGTGATGGGAGGTTTTGTTTTAACAGTCTGTCCCTTCAACGCCACCAGCATTGACAAAGATTGCATGGCTGTCTGGGGAGGGTCCCATGAGGAGAAGCCCAGAGAGCATCAGTACAAATTGTTGACAGGCAGTGAATTTGCAGCAAGCCTCGGTGCCTTATTCACCCATCTTAGAATGACAATAGTCAGGGTATATAAAAAGGATGCTGGGAAATTGGAATCTGCTTCCAAGCTCGCCCCTTCTGCGTCTGCACCATTCTCAGCAATGGGGCCGGCGTGGCGAGGGCTCTCCCGGGTTCACCAGGTTTGGGTCTCATTCGTACCCTTCGCTTGATTTCAAGGAGGTGCAGGTTAGAACAGCTCCCCGTCTCCGCCCCACTGCTGACGTGACACCTTCAAAACAAGGAGCGTATATTGGAGGTAAGTTGGTGCTTTGTGGTTTTTACAACGTTTATGTTGAGTCACAGGAGAAAAATTTTCATTTACTTTTATCCAAGATTATCAGACGCTATAAAATGTATTATTCAAAGGCTGTGGTCCTGGAACATTTTAAGAATGAATTTTACACATATATACATGTATTTGTGATGCAGACAAGTATGATAAAGTGGTCGATTGAATGCTTTCAAGAATAAAATGAATGCCATTAAGATATACTCACGTGGAGGAGATGGCATGAAAATATGAAATCAGCGATCAAAAGGAACAACACAGAATACTTAGAGTACCTATGCTTTTTTAAGCTAAAGGTCTGGGTATCAAATTGCCATAATACTTAGATTCCCTTGTCTACACTCTAAGGAGTTCTATAACAATTTTATTTTTAAATGTAAATTTTTGAAAGGCATCAGAAATTGTATCCTCTGCAACTATTTAAATTTATTAGTGAAAAAGTTTTTGATGTTCAACCAAAAATTTTGACAGGAAATACCTAGTTTTAAAAAATCTTTTAAAGTACGGAGGCATATTCTTGAAGAGCCTTGAGCAGGGGTGCAGAGTCTGTCTGTCTGTTCTGTGGTTTCCCTGCACTCTTTCAGTGAATAAAGAGTTAATGAGCATGCACTGTGCCCTGGGGCTCTTCTAAGCTCTGGGGACATCACAGTGAATAATTTGTCAGAGTCCCTGCCTCCCGGATCTTACCTTCCAATGGTGGGTTTGGTTCCATGATTGAATATACCCAGCTTCTGATCTGTTCCATACTGATCGCTTCATTTTAACTTAACTTACAAAGGAAGAAGATGGTTCTTTCCGAAGTGGAAATCACAAAACCTGATTCAGCTTCTGCAACCAGCCGGGTATTGCTAAATGGAGATATTAGCATGGCTGTGGACACTCAGGCCTCGGTAAGTTGCTTTCTGAAAGCCACTTGAGCCACGGTGCCTTGGCTAGAGACATTACATGAGCTGTACCCGTCTGAGGCTGCCACTGCCCAGAGATGGCTGCTTCCTCGCCTTCCCTGGGGCGGGATGCGGATCCGGATCCTCTATTCACTCTGCTGGGCCAACTGGCAGCCAAGGGTAGACGTTTTGCCTTCGCTGACCCTGATCGGGGCACCGCGGTGGTCTGGGAAACCAGACCGGATGTCGATGGCTCAGGTGGGAATCGGCCTGGCCCTGCTCGCATCCTGGGTCGGGCTCAAGCTGCAAACTCTCTTAGGTGCCTTTAGGATATTATCACCTTCGTGAAGCCACACGGTGTCTTTTCTGCCCAGAATCAAGACATATTTTTAGTGAGAGCAAATCCTGGCCCCTGGAATCAGTCCAGCCTGAATTTGGTCACGACACTGACACTTTCAGCTGTCTGATCAGGGGTAGTTATTCCTCCTGTTATAAAGCCTCATTTTCTGTCTCTAAAATGGGAATAATAATAGTCTTCGTTTCTTGTAGCTGTCGAAAGAAGTCAGTGCAGGCAATGTCTGGGCACCTAGAAAGTGCTCAATTCATTGTTACTATGTGTTTTAGAACCGTGGGTCATTGGCCTGCGTCAGGTGGCCTCTGGCCTCCTAAGCAATGTTAAACAATTTTTCAAATGATATTAGAAACAAGATTGAAGGACATAGAAAAATAAGAAGGGCCACCCGTCTTTCCACCACCCTCATGCCACTGTTTCCCCTTCTCTGCGTTTTCCTCCCATGTATGTCTCTGGCCTGGCTGCAAGCGTCAGGGTTTGGGGTAGGAGGAGCTCACACCCACCTGCTTTGGAGGCAGCTCGGCCTTTTCCCGTCAAGGTGAACAGGGCCCGTCTTGTGATCTGGGGGTTCCACTTCTGGGTATCGACTGCGGTTCTCAAAGTGAGGTCCCCAGACCAGTCGCATCAGCATTGCCCGGGAAGTTGTTTGACATGCACATTATCAGCCCCCTCCCCACTGTCGGACTGAATGAATTAGAAGCTCTAGGGGCAGGGCCTCCAGGTGATTCTCCTGCACGTAGTTTGGAAACCACCGTACAAACTCTCACACGTGCCCCTGGGAGCCGCGTGCATAGCAGCATTGTTCATAACAGCAAAACCTGGATCGTACAAGTGCCCGTCAGTGGTGGGGGGTCCCGGACTGTGGTGCGCTCGTGCAGCAGAATTCTATACAGAAGTGCAATGAACAGACTGGAGTTCCAGGCATCAAAGCGACTATGTCTAAGAAACAACGATGAACCAAAGCATCAAGTCACAGAAGAAATACACAGTGTGATCCCATTTATACAAAATTCCCAGATAACGATAAGCAATGTACGGTCCAGGGAAAAGGTGTATTAAGGAAACTATTCAGGAAAGCAAGGACGTGATTGCCACGAGCCTTGGGATAGCGGGGTCTCCGGAGGTGAGGGGGCGTGGGGGGAGGTGACTAAGGAGGTGTGTGGAATGTCTTAAGTACCGGGAATGTTTGTGTTCCTAACCCGGTGGCTGGACATGCCTATTTGCTTTATTATTTTTGTTTTATAAACTCTTATAAACGGGTGATATAAAGACATGAAGACAAAACAAAACAAAAATTCACGAGGAAAACTAAGGGGCTGCGGGCGGCGTCCCCGCATTCCGTACGGCGGTGCTTCCTTCGCCACCGGGGTCGCTTTGCGCCCGGACTGGGTGGCCACGTCCAGAGACGTTTTGGCTGTCACACCTCCGGGTGAATAGTAAATAGTGACTAGAGGCCTGGGATTTGGCTAAACCTCCTACAGTGCGTAGGACAGCCTCCACCGCAGAGAATTGTCTGCTCGTCCTAACGTAAAGAAACTCTTCCAGTAAAAATGTACGCATACGGTGAAGTATACACAAAAATAGGCGTTAAAAGGAAAGAGGTAAAAGATAAAATGACTTTCTTATATTTTCCCCCTACACCGCAATCAGCCCACTGTGGGAAAATTGCATCAAGCTACTGGTGGGTGGCAGGATGAGTGTGGCCGTTGTTCTCCTTAAGACCCGTGGCTGGCTGTGGCTGGCATCTCAGCGTGTCGTGGGTGCCAGGACAGGTGGAGGGAGAGGTGTCTGCTCTGCTTAGAAAGCCCTGAGCACTAATTGTGTCTTTAAACCCTTCTTTGCCTGAAAACATTTATAGTGGGAGTGTCTCGTGTTTTCGTTGTTCGTTTATATTTCTCTAACTTTTTAAACTCTGTTACACAGAACAACAATTGCTTTAGCCATTATTCTGATAAGCCACTTGAAATTTTCTTCTTCTCTGTGGTTTTTATATTTACTTTCATCTTTTAAAAATCAGTTTTATTGAGAGATAATTTACATATAACAAAATCCCACTAATTTCAAGCGTTGTAAGTTTAATTTGCATTTCTTCAGCGGTTAACGATATTTAACATCTTTTTCGTGTGCTGTTTTGCCATCCGTCTAACTTTGGTGAAGTGTCTGTCCAAATCTTGTGCCCATTTTTTAATCCGGTTGTTTTCTTATTGTTGAGTTTTGAGAGCTCTTTATATATTTTGGGTAAAAGTCCTTTGCATATATGCTTTGCAAACACTTCCAGATTATGGCTTGTCTGCTCATTCTCTTAATAATCTCTTTTAAAGATCACATGTTTTGAACTTTGTGAAATTCAGTTGATCAACTAACTGGTTATTTTTTTCCTGTTTGATTTTTTTCAGGGTACATGTGATGATTTAATACATTTGTATAATTTGTAAAGATCAGATCAGTGTAATTGGGAGATCCATCATATTAAATATTTATCTTTTCTTTATGCTGGAAACATCTGAATTATGCTCTTCTAGCTGTTATCATTTGGTTCTTTTATGGATTGTGGGTTTGGGACCATGTCTAAGAAATCATTGCCTAACTCGTGGTCACCAAGATTTTCTCCTATGTTTTGTTCTATAAGTCCTATAGTTTAAAATTTTACATTTAGGTCTATGATCCATTGTGAGTTAATTTTTGTATATGGTGTGAGGTATTGATGCAAGTTTATTTATTTTTGCACATAGATATCCAATTGTCCTAGTACCACTAGTTGGAAAGCCTATCATTTTTCCACGCATTGCCTTTGTACCTTTGTCAAAAATCAGTTATGTGCTGGCCTATTTCTGGAGTATGTGTTCTGCTCCATTGATCTCTTTCTCTATTTTTACACAAATACCACACTGTTTTGGTCACTTTAGCTTTATAATAATTATGGAAGCTAGGTAATGCTAGCCGTCTGATTTTGTTCTTGTTTTTCAAAGTTGTTTTGACTATTCTAGGAATATTTAGGCCATTCATATTTATTGTGATTGATGATATAACTAGGTTTGAGAATATCATTTTGCTTTTTGTTTTCTATTCATCCCATCTATCCTTCATTCCCCCTTTCCTCTTTTTCTACCTTCTTTTGGATTAATCAAGTATTTTTTATGATTCTATTTTGTCCCCTTTGTTGGCTTAGTAAGTATAACTTAGTGTTTATAGTATATATCTCTAACTTGGTAAGTCTGCTTTCTAGGAACAGTATATCACTTCATGTATATATAAGAACCTTACAATAGTACACTTCCATCTCTCAGCTTCCAGTCTTCGTACTATTTTTGTCATGCATTTCACTTTTATATATATCATAAACCCTATAATACATTGTTATTTTTTTGTTCAAACATTCAATTATCTCTTAAAGATAGTGAAGTAATAAGAAAAAGTATAGTAGTTAACATTTCCGGTGTAGATTCCGTGGTGTAAATCAAGATTTCTGTACAGTATCATTTTCCTTCTGCCTGAGGACTTCTTGAACATTTCCTGTAATGCAGGTCTGCTGCTGATCAAGTAGTTCAGTTTTTATATGTCTGAAAAAGTCTTTATTTTGCCTTCATTTTTAAAAGATTCTTTTGCTGGGTTGAAGATGTTTTCAGTCCTTTAAAAATGTTGCTGTGCTGTCTTCTCACTTGCATTGTTTCTGATGAGAAGTCTGCTGTCAATCTCATCCTTGTCCCTCTGTTTCTGGCTGCTTTCAGCATTTTCTTTTTATCACTGGTTTTGAGCAATTTGACTCCATTGTGCCTTGATGTAGTTCACGTTGTATCTCCTGAGCTTGCAGTTTGTTGAGTTTCTTGGATCTTTGGGTTTATGGTTTTCATTAAGTTTGAGGATATTGTGTGTATTATTTCTTCAAATTTTTTTTTTCTATCCCTCTTCCACTCTCTTTTGGGGATTACAATAACCTATTAGGCTCTTTGAAGTTGGCGATCTTTGAAGGAGCGTTATCTGTAGGCCGTGACAGAATTCTCCATTTTTTCTTTCTCCAGGGGGCCGAGAACAACCTGTGCAGCATGTACGAGGAGAAGGTGCGCCCCTGCATCGACCTCATCGACTCCCTGAGGGCCCTGGGCGTGGAGCGGGACCTGGCCCTTCCAGCCATCGCCGTCATCGGGGACCAGAGCTCGGGCAAGAGCTCCGTGCTGGAGGCCCTGTCAGGAGTTGCCCTTCCCAGAGGCACTGGTAAGAGCTTATACTCCGCATTAGTCTGACCTGGCTGCTGTAACAAAATACTACTACAGGTGGAGTGGCTTAAGCCAGAGAAATTTATTTTCACATGATTCTGGAGGCTGGGACTCCAGGATGAAGGTTTAGTTTCTCCTGAGGCCTTTCTCCTTGGCTTGCATGTGGCCGTCTTCTCACTTTGCCCTCACATGGCCGTTATTCTGTGCGCAAGTGTTGCTGGTGTCTCTTTCTCTTATAAGGGCACCAGTCATATTGGATTAGGGCCCCACCCTTATGGCCTCATTTAACCTGAATTACCTCTTGAAAGGCCTTATCTTCAAATACAGTCACATTGGGGGTTAGGGCTTCAACATAAGAATTTGGAAGGAACACTATTCAGTGCATAACATCATCGCATTTTACATTTTTTGTGTAAGTTGTATGTAATCTGGAACTCTTGGAAGATCTGAATAAAGGCATTTGAGGCCCCAGTCCAGAACTACATGCATGTGAGTGTCTGTCCTGAACCCCTTCCCAAGAGGTGACCCGTCATCTTGGGAGATAAAAATTGGTGCTCTGATTGGTGATGCTGTTTGAGTAGCAAGGCCAAGGATATCAGTGAGGGCTCAAGGGAGGAGGTGTGAGACCTGGGATGGGTCTTGGAATACAGGTCAGACATGGTAAGGAGGTAGGATTAGAAGGAGTTCACAGTAGGAGGACAGTGATAAGATAGGCTGGTGGCAGCAGTATGCCTTCCTGGTGGGTGTACGGCATGTATGTTGGGGGAATAATGGAGGATGTTTGCATGATTTTTGGGTGTTCCCCACTGCAATTTGCCACCTGAGCTGATGACAAAACACTGGGATGAGACAGGAAGCCTAAAGTGACTTTCAAGCATTTGTTAGCAAAAACTTGCAGTCAAAATGCATGTTCTTGAGGTCACCCCAGACATAATGCATCAGAGTGTTAGAGGGTGAGACCAGAAAGTTTTCAGTTTTAAACATCTCCCGGGATGATTGTATAAAAGTCTGGGAACCACTGGTCTGCGGCACCATGTAGGATGTTGAAGAGCAGAGCGTGGAACTGATGTGACTGTGGCCTCCTAGGAATTGTGACAAGATGTCCTCTGGTGCTGAAACTGAAAAAACTCGTCAATGAAGATGAGTGGAGAGGCAAGGTCAGTTACCAGGACATCGAGATGGAGATTTCTGATGCTTCGGAGGTGGAAAAGGAAGTCAGTAAAGGTAAGGACCCCATGTTTGGTCGTCATCCCATTTGGATGCCTGGTCGAGCTTCGTGAGGTGGGTGGACTCTGCCTGTGACTTTCCCACTCCTTGCCCTGGGCCTGGCTGCTCCCTCGGGACCCTCTGTCCACATTGGGCCCCAGTCCCTGGAGCTTTGTCTTTGAGTCCTTGTTAACACCAGCACATTGGGTGGAATCTGATATCAATAATGTATTGCTCAGTATGTAAATAAGTATCTGAGAATAATGTCAATCTTAAAATTTAAAACTTGTCTCTAAACATGGAGGTCCGTCCCTTTTTCAAGGGCTTCCCCACTCCACAGACCTGGTGGAGGAGGAACGGTGTGGGGGCAAGGAAGCTCCTCACCCTGTTACCTCGTACAGAGGCATTTCAGACGCTGCCTGCATCATCATGGAACCCCATTCAGCCTTTCCCCAGAGAAGGGGCTGCACGTGTTTGCATAATCCTAGCTCAGGCTAGTTCAAGGCAGGCCTCCATGGACACAGAGATGAATCTGAAGCCTCTGCAAAGGGAAATCACACTGGCATTGTAGGTGAGGACCAGCTAGCTGACCAAGAGCAGCACCTGTGAGATGAACAAATAATGACTTCTTTACTGACTTTCATTTTGTGCCTAGCATGTCATGTGATTAAGTGTCAGTCATTTGGGAAAGTGCTGAAGTGGTGTGAACTGATACCCGGCAGTAGGAAAGGATGCTTCAGCTTTCGTACAGACAGGAGCACTAAGTAGCATTTGTTGACTCTTACAGACAATTAAATGATGTTATAGACAAACTGTGATTTTGTATTAGTTGGGGTTAGGTTGGCTGCCTGTGGCAGCAAACTCAAAATAACTGTGTGCATAGTCAGCCCTTGCTGTGTAACAAACCCGTCTCAAAACCGGATGGCTTGCCAGGCATGGTGGCTGATGCCCATAGTCCTGGCACTTTGGGAGACTGAGGCAGGAGGATTGCTTGAGGTCAGGAGTTCAAGGCTGCAGTGAGTTATGGTGATGCCACTGCACTCTAGCAGGGCAACAGAGCAAGACCCTGTCTCAAAACAAAAGGCAGGAATAAAAAAAAAGGACACACACACACACACAAAATAATAATGGCTTAAAATTTTTGTTTCTCATGATTTGATGGCCTGGGCAGTGTTGGCCCTCAGCTAACACACCCAGGCCTTCTCTCCACATGGTCTCTCATCTTCCAGGAGGCTACACTGGGCTTTTGTATATGGCAGGGGAGGGGTTCCCAGCAGCACGAGAGGGCAAGCGCCAAAGCATAGCACCTTTCAATCTCTACTGGCGTCATTTTGTAATACCTCATTACCAGAGAAAGTCACAGGGTCAAGCCCAAATTTCAAGGGACGGACTCGCAATGGAAGAAGTGGCAAAGCCACACTGTAAAGTAACATGCACACAGGGACGGAGGTGAGTACTGATACCACTGTGCAAGCAAGCTGCCCACGCAGCGCTTTCAACAGTGTGGAAGTTCTCTCCCTCCCCCCACCCTTCTTCTCTCTCTCTCTCTCTCTCTCTCTCTGTCTCTCTCTCTCTCTCTCTCCCTGTCACATAAAAGTCTGGAGGTGGGCTGGTTTGAGGGTTCCAGCATCTGGAACCGAGACTCTTACTGTGTTTCTCTGTTTTGTGTGGCCTCTGTCCCAAGGCCCTCTCATGATTTAGTCAGCAAGTCCACGTAAGAGCTGGCGGACCATGGCAAAGGGCCTGTCCCTGCCTTATAAGCACACTTTCTGTAAGGTGACAACATTTTCACATGTACCCCGTTGGCCAGGACCTAACCTTGTGCTCGAGTCTGGGGTGAACGGATACCAGGGTAATTAGCAGACTGTATGCTGCACGGGCTGTTGTTATTTCCAACCTGAGTTCTAGATTGGTGTCAAACACACCCAAAAGACATTCTGGATGCAGAAAAGAGTGAAGTGGTATTAGCTAACAATTCGATGGCACAAATTCACATCATACATTTTTCATTATTACGGAAGAAGTATCAGGCTAAAATGTCTTAATGGAAGCCGAGCAGCCAATGCTCGTCTTGGATAAAATAAGCACATTGCCCGATATAATTTTCCGGCGTATGTTTCAGGAATGCTCGTGTGTCCTTACTTGTTTGCAGTTAGCTTCCTTGTTCATTTCCTCCCGACATCAGCGGAAGGATTTTAGGTATGCCACCAGGAAGGGCTTCTCCACTCTGCTCCGCTTTGGACTGCTGTAGGTTGGTGTCACCCGTGGGGATGTCCTCATGAGGTCTCTCCACAGACAGTTCTGGCCACTGGCAGGAAAATAATTGAGTTATCCTCTGAGGCCCTTTTCAGTTGCGATCACGGAAAAGTGAATCTGATCCAAATATGCTTTTATCTGTGACTCACAGAGGGTGGAAGGTGCTTTCAGTGTTCTCTCTGAAATGAGATACTGCCGTCCTAAGCTTTACTGGAGTTTTCTTTTTTTCCTCTTGTCTAGCCCAGAACGTCATCGCTGGGGAAGGGATGGGGATCAGTCATGAGCTAATCAGCCTGGAGATCAGCTCCCCCCACGTCCCGGATCTGACTCTCATAGACCTTCCCGGCATCACCAGGGTGGCCGTGGGCAATCAGCCTGCTGACATTGGGCGCCAGGTACAACCTCAGATTCCATCTGACCCTGGCCTTGGCCTTGGTGGGGCTGGGGGTTGGGGGAGAGTAGAGGTTGGGGGAGGGAAGAGGGCTCTGTACTGGAGCAACAGAGTCCAGGGCTGTGTTTTAATGAGTGGATATTTGGCGTGAGTGGGGAATTTGGAGAGCCCATTGGTGGAAATCTCCTTCAGCAAGTTTGATGGAAGCTTTTCTGGGGAAAGTGAGGCAAACGGGCAAAACTGGAAACAAATTCTGTATGTATGTGTTTTGTGTTTTATGCAATGGCTGATTTATGGTTCTAGTTGCACATTGTGGCATAGCTAAACAGGTATGTTTTAGGAAGGGGTTTTATATGGGAAGAGGTGGCATTGGAAATAGGTATAATGATATCTGCATATCGGTGAATTTAACATTACAAATTAAAGATTTAGGGAAGGAGTTGAGCAGTTTTTGGCATCGTGTTTTCCATTGTGACCATCAGACCTCAGGTCTTAGGGGGTCATAAACCAGCTGACACCTTGTGGTTTTCCCTGCCTCTGTAGCTGTTTCTGCCGCAGAGAACTTGGTTTCCCATAACTCCGTCTTGGGTGCCACTGCCATGTCTGCGTTTGTGGGTTCATTTCTCTGTAGTTACTTCTCTTTGGGGAATACCCCTGGGGCTCTGAGGACCTGAAGCAGCTGCAAGGGCGGCACCCGTCTCAGTTCCTGTTCCCCTTTGCAACGCTCGCCTCCTCTCGTTTTCTTACAGATCAAGGTGCTCATCAAGAAATACATCAACAAGCAGGAGACAATCAACTTGGTGGTGGTCCCCAGTAATGTGGACATTGCCACCACGGAGGCGCTGAGCATGGCTCAGGAGGTGGACCCCGAAGGGGACAGGACCATAGGTAGGAAGAGCGGGGACCTGAGCATGGTAGGTGGTCTGCCAGTGGGAAAGTGTCCTTTGAATCCTGGTGGGCATTGCTCGACATGCACGGGGCTGGGGGACCCACATGCAGCAAGTAAGACCTGCTAGGGTGGCAGGTTTGGTGCCCGCCCAGGCCAGATGAAATGAGCCACATCTGACTCTTGTTGGCCACAGGCTGACTGATAACCGTTATCTACCTGTTTGGAAAAGGCATGGTGAGCTCAGAGGGAGGGCAAACTCAGGAAGCGGGTTGCATCCACTAAGGATGCGCGTGAGCTGGAAGCAGTGCAAACGTCCGTTGCAGATGAAGAGATACACAAAATGTGGTCCATTTGTGCTGCGGGCCTGAGTGCAGGGGCTCAGGGGGAGCCCCGTGGCCGCTGGCGGGGGGCGCACTGCCTATATGCAGCTTGCGCTGCCGTTCTCCCCCTGGACGGGGCCTCTGTTGGCCCCTCGGCTCTGTAGGAGCAGGGCTGGGAGGAACCCTGGAGGGCCAGTGGCTGGGGGCGGGAGCTGCCCTCACCTCTGCCTCGTGACCTGGAGCCTTCTCTGACCGAAGTCTCTGGCTCGCAGGAATCTTGACAAAGCCTGATCTGGTGGACAGAGGTACGGAAGACAAGGTGGTAGACGTGGTACGAAACCTCGTGTGCCACCTGAAGAAGGGCTACATGATCGTCAAGTGTCGGGGCCAGCAGGACATCCAGGACCGGCTGAGCCTGGCCGAGGCCCTGCAGAGAGAGAAGGCCTTCTTCGAGGACCACCCGCATTTCAGGTGCGCCCGTCCAGGTTGCACACTGGTAAATTCAAACTGAGGACATCAGTCCAAAGCAGATGTTTGGAGAGAGTGTGTGTGTGTGTGTGTGTGTGTGTGTGTGTGTGTGAGTGTGTGAGTGCATTTGTACCTGGGCGATGCCTCGAGAACTCGCCTGGAAGCATGAACATTAAAAATCAATCAAAATCAGGAGAGGACCGCATACAATGGTTTAAATAGTATGGTGCTGGGACCAGAATAAAAACATAAATAGAAGAGAAAAGTATAAAGCCTAAAAGTAGTTACATACATTTGATAATATGATGACTTCCACATTTCAAATCAACGGGTTGTGTCAGTTTGATTAGCAATCAATGGCATTGGGATAATTGCTTAATATTTGGGAAAAAATTCAAATAGTGCCCTTC
Organism: Indri indri; assembly: GCA_004363605.1. Taxonomy (NCBI): domain Eukaryota; kingdom Metazoa; phylum Chordata; class Mammalia; order Primates; family Indriidae; genus Indri; species Indri indri. Next base: position 65,263 of record RJWJ010001270.1, on the reverse strand, counting down.
ACACATTACACCAAAATAAACACCAGTTGAAGTTTAAAATTAAATATAAAAAAGAAGGCCTACGCATCCCAGAAGAAAATGTAGACAGGTAGGTTATATCCTCGGTGAAGACCCTCATGCCAAAGGTAAAGTTTTTTTTTTTAAAGGAAAAGACTGATAAGTTGATCAGATTGAAAGCAATGAGAACAGGTAGAGTGTAAACATTCTGGCGTTCAGTTCTCCCGGAAGCCGACAGCAAGGCCTCGCTCAGAGTTGCAGGGTGTCAGAGAGACACTTGCACACTGCGCGCAGCAGCACTGTTCGCGGCAGCCGAGGGGTAGAGCAGCTCGGTGTCCGTCAGTGGATGACTGGATAAAAAAATGTGGTCTATCATAAAATGGATACTGTTCAGCCTTAGGAAGGAAGGGAATTCTGACACACGCCTCAACATGTATGAACCTTGACATGATGCTCAGTGAAATAACCCAGTCACAAGAGGGCAGGTGGCCCCTAAGGTCCTCAAATTTAGAGACAGACGGTAGAATGGTGGGTGCCAGGGGCTGCAGGGAGAGAATGGGGAAGTTCGTGTTTAATGGGGCCAGAATTTCAGTTTGGGAAGATGAGAAAGTTCTGGAGATGGATGGTGGTGATTGTTGCACAACGTGAATGCACTTAATGACTCCGAACTGTACACTTAAAAATATTAATAGCTAAAATGGTCGATTTTATATTATATGTAGTTTATCACAATTTTTTAAAAAATTGGCAGGTATAGAAACTGAAGCTACTCTTGCAAATGGGCACGTAGGCTCAGGCCCTCCGGCCACCCTTTATGCTGAAGGGCCTTTAGAATGTAGGGAACCCTGTAATGACTCCCTGTGGCCACAGACTCGGGCGGAGTGAGAAGATGCTTGGCTTCCTTCCTCCAAGCAGCCCGTGGGTTAAGTTCTCCTGCTGGACAAGGGCGCATCTCCCCCAGCTCAGTATTCATCCACACACTTAGGTAAACAGGCATCGGTGTGTTTTTATGAAGACCTACACCTTATGCGTCATGTCTACTTATATATATCTCTTGCATGTAGAAGGGGGTATGTGTTATGGAAATATATCTCTAGAAGTGTATGTGTATTTTTATGAAGATCAATTCTGCCGTCAGGTGTCACGAGACACATTTATTACATCAGCTGGAATGGGTCGTCATTCCATACCATTGTTCAAATGTCTGAGATTGCTCAAATTCACTCGTAATTCTGTGCAATACGGTTCTGGATATCTGTTGGGTATCGGTGGCAAGATGCTCCGTTCAGTTGTAAGTAGCAGCCCGAGTTCCCCCAACAGCGGGATGCAGATTTGCACATTCTGGCTACATCGAGATGGACCCCTACCTTGTGTTCTCTCTTAGGAATCTTCTGGAGGAAGGAAGGGCCACTGTTCCCTGCCTGGCAGAAAGACTGACCACGGAGCTCATCACGCACATCTCCGTAAGCACATGCAGAGCTCTCTGTTCTCTAAAAGGAGACACAGAGCTGAACCTTGCTGGCTTCTTAAATGCTACTGTGCATACAGATCTCCTGGGGACCTTGTTAAGATGCAGATTCAGATTCGGTGGGTGTGGAGTGGGGCCTGAGATTCCGCATTTCTGGCAAGCCCCCAGGTGGTGCGGATGCTGCTTGCAGGAGGGCCAGGTGACAGACTCTATCCGCCTGGCCTAAATAAAAATTAAAACCTTGTGCACGCTCTACTAACTGACTCTCATTGCCAGCCACCATTATAATGTCTTAGCCATTGTACTGAACATATTTTTTATTTCGAAAAGCCCTCCGTGGTTTTTTTTCAAATCTGCCTGAACATTTTCTTTTGCTTTTTCAAATTTTCAGCTCAGCGCCAGGGTTCAAGGTCTTCCATGCCGGGCACAGGAGTACAGGTGGAGAATAGGGTTTCTAGCCGATTGTGATGATGAAAGCAGACCCTGTTGGGGTCCCCCCTTTATGCAGAAAGAGGGTGCTCCCTTATTCGAGTCCCCACCTTGAGCAAGCTGTGGGCACTGATGTTTTGCCTCTCCTCCAAGTCAGGCTCATAGACTCAAGTTCAAGTTTTCTCACCTAGACAACTGCGCTTGAGGCTGAATCTGGCACCATGGCTGCTTTCTTCTCGAGTCCCCGGGAGGCTGCTGTCACCTGCCTTGGCCTCTAAAGAGCCCTCCTTAACTTGCCAGCTCCCCAATACATTGAAAGGGACAGTGTTAAGATTTTAGCCATGTTTAGATGTTTGCCATGGAAGAGTGTGCCAGCATGTGCAGTCACCATATTGTTAGAAGCACAAGTCCCTGATAACTTTTCGTCTGTTAAAAAACGTTAAGGGTTGTTGAATCTCAAATTGTTCCAACTGCCGCTTTTTCAGAACCTGCTAGGCCGCTGGATCTTTCTCATCTTCCTGCAGAGCACTTACGTAATATGATCGCAGGAGGAATTTCTACTTGTGTTGCTCTTATGGTGCCTGGGATTCGTGCAAATGCGAATATCTTAGTGGCTCTTGAGGCTGTTTCTATAGCAATGGGAAAGTGGGGAGACCTGGGTAGAAAACAAGGCCCCTGATGCGCCCTCTTTCTGCCTGGAAAATCTTCCGTTTCAGAGGAAACCGGGAAGTCAGACGGACCATGCAGCTACTCTGCAGGAGGCCCGGGACGTCATTCTCATTCCCTGTCCATATTTATAAATGTCCATTATTTTCTCTCCATTTTCCTCAGAAATCTCTGCCTTTGTTAGAAAATCAAATTAAGGAAAGTCACCAGAAAATAACAGAGGAGTTACAAAAGTATGGTGTGGACATACCAGAAGATGAGAATGAGAAAATGTTCTTCTTGATAGATGTGAGTGTTGCCAAGTGCGTCCAGGGGGAGTCGCGTGTGCCTGAAGCGCTTCATTCTTCGCTCCCCTAAGCGGGTCCACGGCACTCCGCAGGGGGCAGGGCAGGGTGCGGTGGGCTTGGCGGGGGCGGAGTCAGCAGTGAGTGGGCATCACATCCCCTCTCCTTGCCTCTTGGCCCTTGACGCCGTCCTGAGCACTCACCCAGATCCCGAAGGCAGTGAGGGGAGGGGAGGGATGGGGTTTCTGGCCGAAGCCTCTTTCCCGGATTCCACAGTGTCTGTAAGGAGATGAAGAATGACTCCCCCGCCCTCGACATGCACACGACCTCCAAACCTCCTTGATGCTTGCATCTGAAACGTCTCTGCTTATACTGATGTTTTTCTTCCCGGCAGAAACTTAATGCATTTAACCAGGACATCCTTGCTTTGATACAAGGGGAGGAAATTGTCACGGAGGAGGACACTCGGCTGTTTACCAAACTCCGAAAGGAGTTCTGCAAATGGAGTGTTTTAATTGAAGAGAATTTCCAGAAAAGTGAGTAGTCCCTTTGGGCTGCTATAACAAAACACCTTAGACTGGGCAATTTATAAACAATAGAAATTTATTGCTCACAGTTCTGGAGGCTGAAAAGTCTAAGACCAAGGCACTGGCAGACTCAGTGTCTGGTGAGGGCTACGTCTCTGCTTCAAAGATGGCACCTTCTAGCTGTGTCCCCATATGGCATAAGGGACCAACAAGCTCCCTCAGACTTCTTTTTTATGAGGGTGCTACAAGCATACCTCAGAGATATTGTGGGTTCAATTCAGACAATCCAAATAAAGTGAATATTGCAATAACACAAGTCACACAAACTTTTTGGCTTCCCGATGCAAAAAAAAGTTATATTTATACCACACTGTAGTCTAAGTGTGCAATAATAGCATTATGTCTAAAAACTGTGTGTACTTTAAAATATTTTATTGCAAAAAAGTACTGACACAGAGGCACAAAGTGAACATGTGCTGTTGGAAAAATGGCACCAATAGACTTGCTCAACTCAGGGTTGCCATGAACCTTCAATTTGCAAAAGCCTTAGTGTCTGCACAGTGCAATGAAATGAGGTGTGCCTTTAATCCCAGGCAGGAGGGCAGAGCCTGCACTTCTCAAAGACCCCAGCTCTTGAGGTTAAGTTTCACGTTGGGGTTTAAGTTTCAACATATTGGCTGGGCGCGGTGGCTCACAGCTGTAATCCTACCACTCTGGGAGGCTGAGGCAGGAGGATCGCTTGAGGTCACGAGTTTGAGACCAGCCTGAGCAAGAGCAAGACCCCATCTCTACTAAATACAGAAAAATTAGCTGGGCATGGTGGCACATGCCTGTAGTCCCAGCTACTTGGGAGGCTAAGGAAGGAGGATCCCTTGAGCCCAGAAGTTTGAGGTTGCAGTGAGCTAGGCTGACACCATGGCACTCTAGCTCAGGTGACAAAGTGAGACTCCGTCTCAAAAAAACCCCCAAAAAGGCAAAATAATGAAACAAATTTCAACATATGAATTTAGGGGGGACACAAACATTCAGTCCATGGCAGTGAGTCAAGGTACCATCATAAACTCAGTATGTCGGGTTGAGAGAGAGGAGGGGAGCGTGTTGGTGAGGACGGCCACAATAAGGAGTTAGTGCCACAAAAGCCACGTTTGCTCTGTTCCGTATCACTGAACCCAAGTGTCCATCAGCTGGTGAATGGATACACAGCTGTGGCATATCCACGTGCATTCGTCTGCCAGGGCTGCCATGACAAAGCTCCACAGACTGGGTGGCTTAAACGACCGAAATGTATTATCTCACCACTGTGGAGTTGGAAGTCCAAGATCAAGGCGTCAGCGGGTTTGGTTTCTTCCGGGGCCTCTCTCCTTGTCTTGTGGACGGTATCTTCTCCCTGTGTCCTCCCTCTGTGTGTGTCTGTGTCCTAATCCCCTCTTCTTACAAGGACACCAGTCAGATTGGATGACCTAATGACCTTACTTCAATTTAGTTACCTCTTTATAAAGAGCCTATCTCCAAACAGTCACATGCTGAGGGACTGGGGGTTAGACTTCAACACATGAATTTGTGGGGGACACAGTTCAGCCTGTGACACCAGACAGTGGCACATTTTCAGCCACAGAAAGGCACAGAGCACTGATAGATGCTGCCGCATGGGTGAGTCTTGATGTCACACTGAGTTAGAGCAACAGTCACAAAGCACCACGTACTGTGAGTCCGCTGATAGGAAAGGTGTGGAACAGGCAAATCCCCGGGGACGGAAAACAGAGCAATGGCTGCCAGGGCTGGGGACGGGGAAATGGGGAGTGACTGCTGATGGGTGGCAGGTTTCCTTGAGGTGACAGAAATGTTTGGGAGTTAGTGGCAATGGCAGCACAACTCGTGAACATACCTAAAAATCACCGAATTGTGCACTTTTAATGGGGCGAATCTTATTATGGTATATGAATGATGTCTCTAAAAAATCCCCATGGGACGATATCTCCTGACCAGAAAAGAGCATCGGACAGCCATGCCCGCTTAGTTCTTCAAAAGGAGGAACCAGAGCCCTTCCGAATCCCACCCCAGATGGAAACCCCGTAGTCTAGGTGGTTGGGAGTAGAAATAATTCCAAAAGTATGGAGAAAAATGAAACAGTTTTACAGTCAGGGGTGACACCATGTCACAATAACACAGTCCGATGTGCCTGGTTACTGTGTCGTTCCACTGGATTTGTAAATACTCTCTACTCACACCCCAGCACGTGAGTGTGTGATGGGCAGCTGATTCCAGACAGCGTTCACGGTCATCTCTGCTCTTTAAAAGGCTCACAGTTCTGTGTGATATTCCGTTTCAATATTCTATAACGTAATATTCTATCATGATATGATTTCTTTGGCAAAAATAAAATTGGATTTACAAAAGTTCATACTCAGGCTCCTTTTCAAGAGTGCTTCTACCTCTAACTTGCCGCATTTGCTGATTTCTGGCATCTTACCAGATCTACACTCCCCATCTGGAATGATTAAGGAAAATTACCTTGAGCTCTATTTCTTCATTGCAATCTCTGGTTATTTTGAAATTCACAGGTCAGATTTGATTTGATGATATTTCTTTCTCACCACTCTTATTTTCAGGAAGTCCAGAATGGTATTATGTTTAGAAAAATCTATGAGATTATTTTTGTAAAATAATCCAGAGCTATTCCTTCCTACTGTAGGTTATGAAATTATAAGTAGACAGGTCTGGAAATTTGAATGTCAGTTTCGTGGCAGAGAGCTGCCAGGATTTGTGAATTACAAGACGTTTGAGACTATCGTCAAACAGCAAATCAGAACCCTGGAAGAGCCTGCTGTCGATATGCTGCACAAGGTGACTGGTGAGTTCTTGGTTTCACCTTTAGGCATTTTATTTCCAGGGCAGGGAAAGGTTTGAACCAAAGCCAGCGGTACACGTCCTTCAGAGCCTTCCTTCTGGGGTGGTTTCCAGCACCAACGAGCAACTCTCTGACTCTCCAAATGCCAACTTGGTGTCCGACAGCTCAATTCAGTTCTAATACTAACTGCCTGGGGTCAGCGCAGACCCCGCACACACCGGAAGGTCCCACACAACTTCCCCCAGATGCCAATCTGAAGTCCCAGACCTCCCGCGCTCCTACCTGACCGTGTGTAAGTCAGGGCTCCTGCAACCCACTCCTCAGGCTCAAGCCTTCGCTAGAATAGTTCACAGAACTCGGGAATGCACTTTGCTGACCTTTCCTGGTTTGCTATAAAGGATATTATAGGCAGAAAAGGACAGCCAGGTGAAGAGGAAGCTAGGGCAAGGTCTGGAAGGGTCCCGGGTGCAGGAGCTGCTGTCCCCGTGGGGCTGGGGTGCACCACCCTCACGGCACGGGTGTGTGGTCACCAGCCGGAAGCTCTTGGAACTTCTCCATTCACAGGGTTTCGTGGAGGTGTCATTGCATAGGCAGGACGATTGTCAACCCCATGTCCTGGCCCCTCCCTCCCTGGAGCTGAAAGTTCTAAGCCTCTAGTCGTATCTTGGTCTTTCTAGTGACTAGCCCTCATCCTGATGCTACCGAGGGGCCCACCAAGCGTTGTCTCATTAGAACAGCCAGGAAATCCCAACAGATTTAGGAGCCTGTGTCAGGAACTAGGGACAAAGACCAAATACGTGTTTTCTGTTATGCCAAACCTCCTCCCCTCCACCACTACGGCTACTTCACACTCTCAGAATACTCTGTTTATTTGAAATCTCCAAGACACAGAGTCAGTGATTACGTAACTGTACATGAAAGCATGTTTCAAGCATCCTAAAGTGCTGCAGGAACTAGGGGTTGTAACGTGTCATGGGCAGGTTGGGAACTGTGATGCTATGGGTCACATCCGTCCTGAAATGCTTTGCCCCCTTGGTTTTCCTGATGCCGTCAAATCTTTTTCCTCATCCTTGACTGGCAACATCCTTACTCAGACTTCGACTGGCTCATTTTAGCAATAATCAATAATCATGCATAGATCATGAACTCAGGGGCTGGAGACAGCCTCACAATGGCTCACTAAGAGATGTATTTCCAATAAAATTTTGCCTTTTAGGCTTAATAATTATATACCCAAACCCGTAATTGTGTTTTGGTCAGTTACACACTCTTAATTCACTCCAGAAGAAAGTTTGTAATACTTTTATGTTTAATCATACAAAACAGTTTAAAATATATATATATTTTATATATTTTAAAATATTCTCGAAATATATTCTAGAATATAAAATATATAGTCTATATATATTCTATAATATATAATCTATAATGTTTTAAAATGTCCTAGAAATATATGATATGAAGATCAATAAAAGATATTCAAGAATAAAGATATGGGATATTATATTACATTATAAAAATTCTGTGAGGAAGTAGAATAGAAATATGAGTTTGAAAAGTAAAAGATAAATAATGTCCTTTTTTTTATCTAAATAAGAGCTTGTTCTTATATTTCTTTTCAAATGGATAATGTGGTCATTCAGATTTCGTTGTATATTTAAGAGTGATTTGACAGCTTTACTATAAAATATTAATGTATTTATAATTTACCAGAATTTACATTCTTTGCAACTATTTATATTTAGGATAAAACGTTTAAATGTCAAATAAATATATACCAAGTAACATTTAGGTTTTAAATTTCTTCCAGTGAGTTCCTCCAGTAAAAGAGCATGCCTTCCTTTTTTTATGGTAGAGAGACAGGAGGGATGCAGGGAGGAAGGGAGAAAGGAAACTTTTCTTCTTACTATTTTATCCATATTTTTTACAATCTAGGACAAGTACAAATGATCCTACCAACATTGAACTGTTTTTCTCTTCTTGATCAGATATAGTACGGATGGCTTTCTCAGATGTTTCGATAAAGAATTTTGAAGAATTTTTTAACCTCCACAGAACTGCCAAGGTAAAACCAACTGTATGTTATTAAAAAAAAAAAAAAAAAAAAAAAAGCATGACACTAGAATACGGATTTCTTGGATTAAGACCATTTCAACTTTATTGTATATATTTAGAGAAGCAAATAATAGAGCTCACCCACGACTCTTACTAATGATGTTACCAGTGATGTCTGGTTAAAAGCAATGAAGGGAGAGAGTGTTTACACTCGTGGGAACAAGAGATCCACAGTTAGTGTAGATTATCACATCTGAAGAAAGTGGCCCCAAATCCAGAAACTCACTGAGGAAGCTAAGTCTAAAAATGGTATCTTTTGAGAGTAAAGAAAGAACCAAGAAGAAACGAGACATCCTCTCCCCTCCAAGCCAGGAGGCCAGTCTGGGCTAAGAAGCCAGACCCATCCACTCTCAGAAACAGGGTCCCCAGCACAGCTGGGGGAGCTGGAGGTCTCGGGACATGCCGCTGCACCAGCCTGTGCCTCTGGCTCCTCAACCATAAAATGGGACCAGGAAGACCTTCCTTGGAAGGTTGTGAGGGACACAGGAACTGTTTGGGGCACGCCCAGCATGGTGCCTGGTGGCTCTCACCAAGGTCCGGAGGGTGCACATGTCCTCTGTTGCCATCTCTCCTCCTTGGCTTTTTGGCAGCCAGTTTCCCTAAACGTCCCAGGAACTTGGTGAAACATATAATTCGACTGGCTGCAATGTTGCCTCCCTTATCCCTGCGGGCTCTCTAGTGGACGCGATCTCCTCGTCCGCAGATGTGTAAGCCCCTAAGGGAGAAAAGACAGGAGCTGAGTCATGGTGCCTAAGGACAGAGTCTGTGCAGGTCCCAGGCCCTGGGAGGGGTCTGGTCACACGTGTGGCTTCCCCAGAGATTCCACCCTGGGCCAGGGGTGGGCCCCCACTTAGAGCAGCCGCGGCGGGGCCTGTGCTGTCTCACGCTCGTCGGGGAAGCTGATGCGTGTGGGCTTTCCAGACGCCCTCTCTTCCTGTGTCTCAGGGAGTCGCTTCCCGAGGGAAACTGAGTTGTGTTTCTCTCTTGCCGCAGTCCAAAATCGAGGACATCAGACTAGAAAAGGAGAAGGAAGCTGAGAAGTCGATCCGACTTCACTTCCAAATGGAGCAGATCGTCTACTGCCAGGACCAGGTTTACAGGGGTGCATTGCAGAAGGTCCGCGAGGAGGAGGTGGAAGAAGAGAAAACTAAAAAATCCATCAGTTTCTTCCCTATGCAACAGTCGCAAAGCTTCAAAGACTCTTCCATGGCTGAGATCTTTCAGCACCTGATGGCCTACCACCAGGTGAGTCTGCGGACCTCTTTTGACTAGCTGTGTGGCCCTGGCCAAGTTACTTAACCTCTCTGAGCTTTGGCTTTCTTCTCTGTAAAGTGGAATCTCCCCATGGGGTTCTAGTGACTATTCCGCGAGTCAGGTGTGGATACGTTCCTTAGCACAGCACTGGAACGCAGTGGCAGCTCACCAAGTGGAAGCCGTCCCACAGACCTGTGCTTTCATTGATCCTGCACATTTCAGATAACTGAACGTGCGATCTAATTCATCCTGGGGAAGGGGACCGTGAATACAGGTACAACTCGGGGAGAGCCATCGGGATATGGAGAAATCTGGACAGGTAAAGCAAAGTACAATCTCTTGGTTTGCCAGATATCTCTGTCAGTTCCCTATCTGGACGCGTTAAGGCTGTGCTGCTGAAAGGCCACCACGCACACAGGCCTCCTGGGCGTCGTGCTGAAATGCGGGTGTTGACTGCAGGTCTGGGGTGGGGCCCTGATTCTGCATATGCCCGTGCGACTGGATAGAGACCCGCTACCAAGGGCCAAACTGCACTCCTGCAGACACTGGGAGGTGCACAGGCTGAGTGCAGCCAGTCAAGGGTAAGACAGGAGCACACAGCTGGTTCTTCTGCAGCTGAGCTCAGCACCTGTCTGCTGCTGATGCCGCCTCTTAGAATGAGCAGGTAAGGAGCGCACCTGCGCAAAATCCAAAAGGTAGAGTGAGTGACAATGGAAAATGAGTCTCCATCCAACCCCACCAGAGCCAGGCAGCTCCTTCCCCGGAAGCAGCCCTTCTCCAGGTTTTCTGTCCTCCCAGGGCAAATCCGTGCATTGGAAAGCAGCCCTGCATGTGCATTTTACAATTGTTTTTACACCAAGGGTAGCGTAGTACACGTGCTGTTCAGCATCCTGCTGCTTCTGCTGCGCCTGGGAGATGGCTCTGCCTCAGTTCATAGGGAGCCGCCTCCTTCTTTTTAACGGCTGCCAAGGGGACCATATTATAGACCTAGTGCACTGTGCCAGTCCCCTGTTCATGCAAATAATTTGTTTCCAGTCTTGTGCTCAAGCAGGGGCGCTGACCCGAATAGCCTCGTCTGTACATCATGTATCTGGAAGTGTAAATTGCTAGAAAGGAGATTGCTGGTGTATGAGTGCCAGGGAAGCAGAAGCAATAGGATGTATGTATGTAAAGAAATATATTTCAAGGAACTGGCTTGTGGGGCTGTGGGGCTGACAAGTCCAAAATCTTAGGGCGGGCAGCTGAGTCCATAGGCCGAATCTCTTCTTCCTCAGGAAAACCTCATTTTCGCCCTCAAGGCCTTTCAGCAGGTTGGCTGAGGCTGCCCAGGTTATGGAGGGCATCTCCTTGAAGTCGCCAGACTGTAGATGTTAACCGTGTACACAGAACGCCTCCCCTGCAACACCTAGATTCGCACTCATTGACTCACTGGGGACCCTAGCCTAGCCGAGTGGACACACGCAACTGACCGTCACACCTGGGGAAGGCCCAGCTTGTTGCAGATGGTAAACATTACCCAGTCTTGCCAGTCTAGTCCTCGCCTAAAGTCGTTGGAATTTTTTGACAGTCGTGTATGGAAATCATATAGGTAAACTTGACATCTTCTAATTTTAATTAGCAGTTCTCTTATGGCAATGAGGTGGTCTGTCTTTTCACGTGTTGAGAGTGATTTCTGTTTCTTATGTAGCAAACTGTCTGTCCAGGAGGAGCTCTTGGCACAGTGAGGTATTAGACTTTCGTAACTTACGACGCAAATGCTCTATATTTTGTCATTTGCCTTGTGACTTTTTCTCTGGTGGGTTTAGACCATGCTTAAGTTTTCTAGACATTGTGGATTGCATTTAATTATGGTTTCTTTTTGGGCTTGTGTGTTTTCTGGTCATACTTTAAAAGGACTTTGTCTCTCTGAGATTATAAACAATTGTACAATATTCTCTTCAAGTCATTTATTACTTTAACTTTTACACGGTAGCCATGATGCATTTGGAGTTGTTGGATGTCGAGAACGAGGCAGGATGGAGATGGCTAGCAGCTGTCCCAGCACCAGCGATCAGAGCCATCTTGTCCCTGCGACAGTCACATGCCGTGCGCCCTTCCCTTCTGCACTCGGGTCTTTGTCTGGAAGCTGCCTCCTGGTCTGTCGGCTGTCTTGTCCTCGACCGGTCAACCCGGTCGCATCCGAGCATCTCTGTGCAGTGTTTCCCTGCCCAGCACAGCCGGCACCGCCCGGGTCACCCCCGCTTCTTTTCTTTCTTGTCTTTATTGTGCTACAACATTTATAAGATACAGTTTACCATCTTAACTGTCAGTATTTTTAGGTGTTCGGTTCGATGGCATCACGTACATTCACGTTGTCGTGCAACCATCACCACTGTCATCTCCAGAACTTTTTCATTTTCTCAAACTGAAACTCTGTCCCCATGAAACGCTAACTCCCCACCCTCTCCCCAGCCCCTGGCACCCACCTTTCTACTTCCGGTCTCTATGGCTTTTACTACCCTAGAGACCTCATACAAGTGGAACCACACGGTATTGTCACTTTGTGACTGGCTCACCTCACTCAGCATGATGTCGTCCACCTTCGGCACGCCGTTGCGTGCGTCAGAGTTTCAGTCCCTGTAAGACAATAACATTCCACTGATGTACATATCGCCTTGTCTTCATCCACGGACACCTGGGTTGTTTCACCTGTTGGCTGTTGAGACCGGTGCTGCTATGACCACGGGTGTACAAGCATCTGGGCCCCCACTTCTTTTTATGTAGAAATTTTCTGTGTATTTTTGTTTGTTCCAGTTTCAGCATGAATTTTAGAATTAGCTTATCCAGTTTCCTAGGAACAGAAAGAACCGCTGGTGTATTTGTTGGGATTGCGTTCACTGCCTGTGTCTCCGTAGGGAAAGTTGACGTCTTTCTCACACCAAGGCTCCTGTCCCAGGGCATCACAGGTCTCTCCATTTTCAAGGCCTCCTTTGGCAGGGGTCTCAGGACTATACTGAAGTTCTCTGTGTAGATAGTGCACGTTTCTGAGGTCTGTGCCTACGTATTTCCTCACTGCCGTGCCTACTGCAGAAGGCCCTTTCTCCCATGACATCTTCCGCTGCTGGCGGTGGGTGTGGTTTCCATGCATGAGCTTAATGCCCCACACCCCACGGAGTCTCTCACCTCGCGTAGCAGTTTCCCAGCTGATGCTTGTGAGCTTTCCCAGGGAGCACACGCACCCTCTGCAGGTAGCGATGGCTTTGCCCTGCCCTGGCCCCAGCATCGCTCCTGAGCCCCTTCCTTCTGCCTGTTCCTGTCTCCTTTCCCCGTCTGCACTGGGACATGGTCCCTGCCCTTCACTCGCTCTGGCCCTGGAACATGCACCGTGTGTCCATCTCTGTCTTGCTCACCCACTCCACTAACTTCCACTGGGTGATCATTACATGCCTGGCGTCTTTCTAAACCTGTGTCTTTTAACTCATTTAATCTTTGTAAGCATCCATGAGGCCAGTGCTATCCGTGTCCCTACTTCATAGGGAAGGGCACTGAGGCACAGAGGTAGCAGGACTTGCCGGGGTACCGGTACCCATCACCTTCCTGCGAGGTCAGCCAGTCCCGGGAAAGAGGACGCTTTCCCTAACGGTGGGGGCCTGGGCAGGGAGGAAATGGTAAATGTGTCCATGTGCAGGTAACTCAGGGGGCGTCTTCTGTGGCTTTTGATAGCCCAGAGTCTACTTTCTGCTAAATCATTTGAGTGTTGACGAAAGACAAGCCATAACATCTTTTCAGCAGAGTTGTAAACAATTTGAAAATACAGTTTTTGTGCTGTCTGTGCTTCTTAGGGTCTATATTCCCTCTGCCATCTGAAGTCCCCACTTAGTGGTCAGGAACGGCTGGTGGGCGCGTGCAGTCCAGAGTGCAGCACAGCTTGGAGCCGTGCGAGGCTCCCCTCTGCCTCCCGTGCAGAGGACGCTGATGGGTCTGAAACCCAGGGGAGGGACCTCGTCCTTGCCAGGGTGTCCCTCACTGGGAGTCTGGGTGCCGCGATGCTCACATGGCGCAGCGCCGTTTGCCTCAGCTGCCTGTGTGTTGTCCCTTCCTTCCAGGAGGTCAGCAAGCGCATCTCCAACCACATCCCCCTGACCATCCAGTACTTCGTCCTCCAGATGTACGGCCAGGACCTGCAGAAGGGCATGCTGCAGCTCCTGCAGGACAAGGACAGCTACAGCTGGCTCCTGAAGGAACGGAGCGACACCAGCGACAAGAGGAAGTTCCTGAAGGAGCGGTTAGCACGGCTGGCACAGGCCCGGCGCCGGCTGGCCAAATTCCCCGGTTAATCGAGCTCTCTATCTGGCCCTGTAGACACGCCTTTCCCCATAGCTGCACCCTTATCATTCAGCCGCTGAACAAACGCTGTGTTTGAGTGCTCTCTGGCCAGACCCGACAGTCACGGTCTCTGCTTATCTATCAGCCGACGAGGACTTAGTAAGAGGCTCTGGAGGCACTCTGATCTCCAGCACTAAGACGGAAGCCCTGCCTGCAGACGCACAGGATCCAGAGGGGGTGAATGATGCCACTTTCCTGACTAGAGAAAGTGTTTTCAACCCTTACAATCACTCTTCCTCTCTGAACTCTCCTCTTTAATTTGTTAGAAACCCATGCATGCTAACCATCCTAGAAGGGTTATTTCCTGGTTTTTGTAACATCCTTTCAGGAACCCAGTGTTTTCGGAGCATCAGTACCACCTGTGTATGCTTCTAGGAGTCGCACCTGTTTGTAATAAACTCATTTCTAGCAGGCCTTTCTCAGACGTGTTTTGCATTTGGGGGAGAAACCCGCAAGTGGCAGCAAGTCGGAGCCCAGTGGCGCATAACTGAGCACCAAAGCCGCCCTCCGTGGCAGGACTAGGTGGGAACAAGCAAAAGAGCAGGGTCTGGGGATCTCCTAGAGACTGGAGGAAAAGGGGGAGGACAGACTTTTAAAAACGAAACCGAATGTGAAGCCAGCGGCACTGTTCACAGTGTGCACTGAGCAAGTGTCCAGTCTGTCTAGTCACCGGGCACCTGTGTGGACTTGAGGAAGTGCAGGGCCAAGCCAAGACGAGGTTGTGCCGTGGAGGACTTTGCCGCATGCAGGTGCCCTGGCTGGGGAGTGCCGGGAAGCAGAGAAGGGGGAATGTCAGCATGAATTGCGCTGGAGGAGAGCTGCAGAGTCCCGGCTGTTCCCTTTGGTCTAGCCAGGGGTGGGGACCCTCCAAGAACCAAATCAGTGCTGCTGCCGGGGCCTCCCTGCCCACCAGCCCGCTCGAGGGCAGGACCTTGAACGAGGGACAGTGGCTGCACGGGGCATGAGAAGACCTGATGCCGTGTCCTTTAAAGGGAGAGTCGAAGGATCACAAATGGCAGAGCCGAGGGGCAGTTAGAGAGATGAGGTGTGAACACCAAGGAACGGAGGGATGAGGTGTGAACACCAAGGGACAGATGTTCTCCGGGGAGACACATTCCAGACCGTGGGGGATGGGGCCTGCTCTCTGCAGAGGGGGAAGGGCCACCTCGGAAGGGGAGTAGGGTGGGGGCCAGACCGGCAACACCGTCCCCTCCCGTCTGGGTCCCCCACCCACAAATCTCTTCTTACTCTTGGGACTCTGATCCTTAATCCAGGACCATTTGAGAATGTTCGCACTCCTGCCGGGAGAACAGCACACCTGCAGCTTGACTGGGAACCCCTGCGGGCTGGCGCAGGCTGGTGGGTGTGACGCGTGCTTGAGGGGAAGACCATACCCACATGCACAGACTTTAGCAGGAACAGGTTGTGCGCGCGCCGCACGTGTCCCTAATTCGGCACCAGGCATTCGTCCCTTCAGTACACAGAGTCCAGGTCTTCTCACTTCACCCTGGCCACCAGCCAGGCCAGTCCCTTCCCCGAGGCGGGTGCCCTCTCGCGGCCGGCCTGAGAAACTTCATCGCCAGGCGTCCCTTCCTTCACACGCCCTCCCGCCTCGCCTGTCCATCTTCCACCCACCTTGGATTCTGCCGGACCAGAAGGACCAGAAACAGTCGGCGGCGTCAGAGTGCCGCACGGGCTTCTACTTCACTGTTGCCACGATCTCCCTCCTACCTGAGAGGAAGGAGGAAGGAAGTTGAGGGCATGTGCCTCAGAGAAGGGGAGTTTACTGGGGGAGCCGCCAAGGTGCTTGCAAGAACTTTCCTTTTGTCCAAAAAGAGCAAAGGTGGGTATGCCAGGCCTGTCCCAGCTGCTCACTGAGAGGGGAGGAGGGCGTTGCTCCTCCTCCCAAGGGGTCAGAACTCAGAGCCCTGGAGACCACTTGTGTGACTCCTTCACTCCCAGGCCCCCCAGCCCCACGGCTCAGGCCAGCAATGGAATGGCCCCTGCCCACCCCACACAGTCCCCGCACAGGAGGGCCCCACGGGGGCACGACCTGCATCTCCAGCTTGAAGGCCATCGGCCTGTGCAGATAGATGAGAATATCCACTGTGTCTACTCGTGGACCCACTCCGGGCAGGTCTGAGGCTCGGTTGACCCCGCAGGGTGGGGGTGACTTTGGAGCAGGGCAAGGAGAGGGCCAGGAGAGGCTGGACGCACAGAAACAGAAAGCCCGGTTTTCCAGAGCATGCTGTAGGTGCTTAACAAATACTGTGGGGAGGGAGTGGAGACTAGGGGATACTGGGCATAAGCCTTGTTTGAATGACCTTCTGGCTTCGTGACTGTCCTCTAAGATGCCAGGGGGCATCTGCCACGTTGTCACCCTTCTCAAGCAAAAAGCCCCCCAGAGAACGGTTGTTATTTTGGAGGAAGGGAATCCAATTCGAGTGGCAAATCCTCCACCAGGTAGCAATAAAAACAACAAAAGTGACGCAGACCTTGGCCTTCAGATCCCACTTCTGTTTTCCTCCAAGGAAAAGCAGTTCAGTGGGTTTTCAGGCGGTTACAAGACCTGTAACCTGTTTGATCCCAGCGAAGAGGATGGCCCTAGCAAGCTATCTAGCTTGTTCGTAGCGCAAACACCAATATTTATGGGGTTAATTCATTTAAAAGGAGTCAGATGTTACCTTTGTGAATTTTTTCAGTGTTACGTTAGAAGTAGCATAAATTCCAGCGTGTGTCTTAAAACACCAGGTGCACCATGCATGTGAGCTGTGGCTCATGCTGGGGCATCTAGATATGTCGCCCTCCCTGTGTGTCCAGAGCCGTGAAGGGCTGTGGCCCTGGGATTGAACTCCAGCCGGGCTGCAGGCAGTAGCCCTGGCCTGAGGGTAAAAGGGCTCGGAGCTGGACAGGTGAGGCGTAGAGGAACCAGAAGAAAGAACTCACACATGTGGACCTGAGTTTAAGGCATGACCGTCCCCCAGCAACTCAGCAGGAGGGGAAGGAAGGGAACTGCTCCTTTCAACGCTGACACTTACCCGCTGGGAGAAGCAACAAAACTACAACGAGCTGTACTTTAATTAGCATTTGGGTTAATTTATATTAAGCACATTCAGTTATGTCTTTTATAAATGTTTAAATACAAAAGTATTGATATTTGCCTAGTCTCTTGGCTTTCTGGCTAGGTCTTGGAAGTGAAGTCAGCCTCATCCAAAAGTAAAATCATTTTCCAGCGTGAAAAGTGTAACTGCATAAAAGTCAGCTGCTTTGTGCATGTGGACATTCGAGGCATGCGGTCGGTACTCACTATTCACAGTCCCTCATCTGTGAATTCACCTTTTTGCTAACCCTGATCGGTAGCCTCCAATCACTAGCAGCTCTCTTGTGGGCACCCACAGAGCAGCGAGAAGTTCGTGTCACCCAGTGTGAACGTTCCCGGCCAAGGTCCAGCGGAGCGACACGCTGCCTTCTCCTCTCAGCTCTCGTGCCGTAAGTGTCCTTCTCACGGTCTGTTTAGTGCCATGTTTTCCGAATTTCTGAACTTTTAGTTGGTAATTTCGCTGTTTCAAATGCCCCCAAATGCAGGGCTGGTGCCCTGAGCACAAGAAGGCCGAGATGCGCCCTTATGGAGAAAATAGGGCACACAGAGAAGTTTCATTCGGGCTTGAGTTACAGACTAAAGTGTCTTTAAACAGAAGCGCACACAAAACAAAGTCACATATCCATCAGTTTATAAAAATGCTGTGACCAGAGGCTCATGGGATCCTGACTCTATTTCCCCAGGAGCAAGGTTCAACATTCCTAATTCAGTGTTGATGGAGACTTTATAGAACATCACTACTGCGAATCACAAGAGTCTGCAGGAATATTACCTACTACAAAAATATGTACTTTAATTTTTCCCCGGGCTTTTGATGCATTTTGACGTAATGAAGCCAGCCGCCAGTCATTTACTGCGATCCCCGTCAGGTATCGAGGGATGCCGGGAAAAAGGGTGAGATCCGTTCTCAAGCACGGAAAGGCTCCCCAGTCTGTCTCCCACCCACGTCTCAACCACAGAGCACTGGGATGAAACCACGTGCGGGAGCGTCTCTGCCGCCGTGGACTCACAGGGCCTCCCCAAGGAAGAAACCTTCAGGGACCAGGTGTGGACTCAGTCTTGGACATGCTGCCCTGAGGACGTGAGGACACTGGGCAGGTCGGTCGGAAGACAGTGGTTCTCGGGGTCTGAGTCTGGGGGGCTGGGAGCCCCAGGCCATGCCCACTCAGGGGACACTCAAGGGACACCTCCAACAGGACAGGCTGTGGGAGCTGAGGGGCCCAACCGGAGGAGCGCCCGGCCCTGCCTCGGTGCTCTGGCCGGCACACCCCTCACCCGGCCACACGCAGCGGCCTCGCATCCGCCCTCACGAGGACGCGTGGGCTGGCCCAGCGCCAGGCAGAGCTCCAAGGACGCGATGAACGTGTGGAAAAAACTGTATAATTTATTTGCATGATATTCAATTTCACAATTGAATTTTACAATTTAAAAAAGATACAAAAGAGAAGACAAACTGTTGGTCACATAAATAAAAAGGAACAGTAGAGGAGGAAGATGTTTTCACCTTACGAGGCTGTGTCATATCTGGCTCGGGGAGCAGACGCCTCGCGGTGCTGTGTCACAGGCCCCTGGGGATGCCGCTCCCAGAGGTGCGTGGCACAGAAGCGTCCCGTGGCTGGGGTTCTATTTCAAGGTTAGGTCCTAGCAGGAGAATCATTCATTTCCTTCTTAAAAACCAGTGTGCGTGGAAAGGAGGCAGGACCACGGTGGAGTAGCGCTCACGGAAAAGCATCTGGTGACACGAGAGGGACCCCCACCCCTGCGGAACCCTCGGTGTTGGGAGGGACAACGGGAAGTCCAAAACGAAATGTCCTTCTCTTCTCCGTCGCCAGCACGGGCTCTTTTCTTCAGCACGTTGGTTTCCAGAGCATTAAGGCAGGAGCCAGTCATTCTGTGAAGGTCGCCCAAGTGCGCCACGGTACGTCCTTGGCCAGGACGACAACAGTCTCAAAAAGCAAATGCCTGAACTTCTTGAAGGTGTCAGAAGCCAAGATTCCAGCACTGAGGTAGCAACACGTACAAACATGACAAGGAAACAGTGTATCCTAAACCACACACCCCTGATTGCCCCAGGAGACCTCAATTGCCAGTGATTCGGGGGTGGAGAGGGTCAGCATGGTGCCCGGCTCGGCCCCACTGCCAGGACCAAGGGTCCTGCACACTCTGCGAGGGGGCCAGAGCGGGACCGTGGGGGCTTCCTCCGAGGAGCCCAGGACGTGCAGGGGGAGACCTGCACCAGCAGCCGCCTCTGTAACCGCTTCCCTCGCACCGAGGGCTGTCTACACTCCCGCTCCCGCAAGGAGCAGAAAAAAAGGTTTCTCTTGCCCTCACAAGTGCCTAGCACGTCGCCACCCACGAAGGGCTGGTCCCTTTATTTGTAGACACCATCAGGGGCTGCTAAGAAGGCACTACGAAATGATCGGCAAAAACCCCTTGTGGAGAGCCAGGCCGTGGGGCTATGCAGGTGGCTGTCCCCTTTTCCAACTCAAGCCGTCCAGCAGCTGAGAGGTGACAGCTCCCCGCTCATCCAAAAGCAGCCCCCGGAATGGGCTCAGAAGGAAGGTCCCAACAGGGCAGCCTCCACCCCACTCCTCCGCATCTGGCCGGTGGTGCCCACACCCAGCCGGGCTGTCACCCCTTCTGGACAAGGGGTCAGAGGGAATGGGCCCAGGGCCAGGGGAGCCACTGCGGCCTGCACAGAATGGCAGAGAGTGCCAAAGTCAGACAAGTTCACTATTTAATAAAAATGAAAGGACCTTTGAATCATCTCTAAAAATAAATCATGCACAGGGAATCAAAGCCAGCCCCTCCGTTTTCTCGTGGAACGATGTCAGGGACCAAGGCCACGAGGATTAGCTGTCTGCCTGTTCAAACAGGAAAGAAAAACAAAAAACAAATGTTATTTTCTTAAGACAAACAAAAGTAGAAAAGTATTTTCTCTCTAGATCGACGTGAAGCACTTATAAAGCAAACGAGCCAGTTTAATGGCACAAAGGGACCGTTTTTCCCCAGCGTCGGCCAGAGTCAGGCTGGGACAGCCGGGCAGGGGCTCCGGGTGGACAGCGCAGAGGGGCACAGGCTGGTGTGAGCGGCACCCGCGGCTCAGCGCAGCTGGGACACAGCTACGTCCGGGGAACTGACTCTAGTGTTTCATTAGTAGAGCCCTGGCCTCCTCCCAGACTCCTCCTCTCCTGCCTCTTGGCCCTTTCCATCCCCGGGCCGGCCACGCTGACGCTCCTGCGGCCCTACGCACACCCTGCTCTTCTCCGCCTCCATCCTAGAGAGAGTCCGCCTCGGCCTGCCCGACCGTCCCCTCTGGTCCCCTCCAGCCCCACCAACTTCCCCAACTTCCCTCCTGCCACCCCACCGCCCCCGGCAGGATAGCTGGGGTTTTCTATTTCCAGTGCTGTGCCCTCTGCCAGGCAAGGATAGCCGGCCCCACGGTCCCGTGAAGGCCCCGTGCCCCGGGTGTCATCTGCGGGAGACACGGGTCGGGCCTTATGGGGCCATCCCCCAGGTTCTGCCTCTCGTGCAACAGACCGGACACCCCGGGAGACTTGAGAGGAGACAAAACAGAAGGTTTCCTTTCACCAGCAGCCTGGCCCTGGAGAATGCAGAAACTGGGAAGACTGCAGCTCCCCAGGCCCCTGGGACGGGAGATCTGGTTCTCTCCCCAGATCGCGGCAGTGCCCGAGGCCAGGGCTGCCATGAGCGGCCCGAGTCAGGCCAGGCACCCCGGAGGGCAGCACTGCGGGGAACCTGGGTCTTCCTTCCCTTCGCAACCTTCCCTGCACCAGAGTCTGGGGAGCCACAGAACTCCGGCTGCCTCTCCACGTCTACCCTGGGGGCGGCCGGGCCCACTCGGTAGCTGCAGAGAGGCTGCGGCACGGGCACAGCTCTGCCCTCTGCTCTCTGCCCACTGCCAGGGCTTGGAGTGATGAGGGCTGGGTGGGATAAGCGAGTCGCAGAGCCAGGATGAAGTGTGGCCAGCAGAGTGCGAGGGAGACTCCTGCAAGCTGAGCCCCAGACTTCGTCATCCACGCACCAGTGGCACCGTGCAGAGGACGCCAGTCAGTGGCGATGGGCAGGCACCAGGGGCGTGCGGAAGGCGACCCTCACGGCAGACCCTTGGCCGTGGGAGGCAGGCTTTGCTTCATGCCACTGCTGACAGCAGCCAGCTTCTGGCCGTGGAACCATGCCTGGCAGAGCTCTGGCCTGGCTCGAGGAATCAGGGGGCCCGGTCGGAGGGAGGATGGGCAAGTTACCTTCATTTGCCGATAAATCCAGTCTGTAAACACTGTCACGTTCCCGTACACTCCTGGTCTGTTAGGCTGGGCGCAGCCGGAGCCCCAGCTTGTGTCCCCGATCAACCACCAGATGCTGTTCTTCGAAGTGACCAGAGGCCCTCCACTGTCACCCTGAGGGACAGAGCAAGTTACCAAGAGCAGAAAATCAAGTCCCGACCACTGGCCGTGCCTGGAGGGGTGAGGGTAACAGAGATACCATCTCCAAAAGAGACTATGCCAGCCGTGAATTTTAGTCTATACCAGCCAATAATTACTAAATAAATTGCTGCTCGTAGTTTAAAATAGTCAAAATACTTATTTCTGTTCCAGTGACACTTTTACCAAACACGAGTTTTCAGAGGGAGCGTGGCGTGCGGGATTCCTTGGTGGCACTTGCTTCTGCCGCCCGAAGCTTTCACGCTATTAGCAGCGTCACTTCCCACGGCTGCCCCTGAGCGGGCTGCGTGTCGCCAGGGAGGCTCCAATGGCCTGGGGAAGCCCTGTCTCTCCCAGGTGAATCCACGGGAGCTGGGAAGGCCCAAAGGTTGAACAGAAAGCTGCAATTACCTGGCAGGAATCGACAGTCCCCTGCAGGTACCCTGCACAGATCATGGCTGGCGTGACCAGGTTATTGTAGACGTATTTGCTGTTGCACGTCGAGGGCTCGATGAGTTGCACCATGGCCGCGTTCAGCGTGTCCGAGGTCTTCCCTAAGGACAGGGCGATTCGTGGAGCTCCTGGTGCTGCCAGCAGCTCTCCCAGAAGCATGGCTTCCCCTCCCCAGGACCACCACAGGCGCTGTACATGGTCACCTGCCTATGTCCCTCCCTCCACCCTTCCTGACACCAGGCCACCAGGACCCCTCCTGGGGAACCTGGACTGTCCTCGCTGGCCCGGGTTGAAGGAAGAGAACTTTCTACCTCTGGAGCCACAGGACTCCCTTAGTGTCTGGGACCTTCCCCGGGACTGATTTTCCCATTTGTCACCTGCTCCTCACCGGACTGTTCCCAGACACGTGGGGGCTCGTGAGCCCACACAACCTGCCAGACTGCCACCTCTTGGCTCCCTGTGTGTTAGAGCTCCTGGGACACGGCCCGCACCTGCTGTCTCTGCACCCCCCCGCCCCGCCTTCCACCGCCACGGGCATGTCTTCCGCGCACCGCGGGCTTAACGTGCAGAGACAGAGCCCCGCATCACGGCTCCTCTACCCCAAATTCTTACCGCCCGATCTCCCTGGCTCGGGATTGGCACCGCCAGCCCTGAGGCTCCGGTCACACGGCAGGAAGCCACCTCCTGCCACTGACTTCTGACTCTCCCCCGCTGACATTCAGCCCAGCAGCAAGTCCGATGGCTCTAGCCCAAAGGCACCCTCGTCTCTCCACGTCCATGCCCCACCTTGCTCTGAGCCACCATCATGTCCCAGGGGACCACGGCAATGGCCGTGTCACCATCATCCTCACCTCCCTTGCCCCTCCCTTCCCGTGATGCCCACACAGTGTCCGATCGCGGCACCGCCCTGTGTAAGACTCCCTGTCTCGCGTGGAAGAGAAGCCGGTGTCCTCACCATAGCCCGTGAGCCTACGCGTCCTGGACCCCCTTATTACTGGCCCTGCTCTTCCTCCCCATGCTTGCCATTCAGGTCAAATTCAGGCTCAAATGCCACCTCTTCCAAGAAGCCTTCTCTGAGCACCCCTTCAAAGTAGCTGGTCCCGTGCTATCACCGCCCTCCGCCATCCGGAAGCACCTGGTTCAGTTGTCTCCCTGGCTGTCTGACCACGCCTGCCCAGACACCACTGGTGACGTGACGTCCCCAAGGGCAGAATGTTTGTCTGTTCTGTTCAGTGCTGCATTCCCAGCACCCAAGCAGCACCCAGCCCGTACTAGGTGTGCCGCTAATATTTGCTGATGTTCCCTTTGGTCCTAGACGCCATGAGGCCGTGCCCAGCTGTGCAGCCCACCTGCTGTACCTTCCTGCAGACAAGAGGCCAGGACGGCCCCCAACTCTCCCCAGTAACCCCCTAAATCACCCAGCCCTTGTACCTTTTTCCTTGTTTTAAAAGGTTTGTTTTACATGTGGTCTAAATGCTTCTTAGAAGGATGTAAACAATATATAAGATGGACCTTTGTACCACTAAGCGCTTGCAACCCTCTGTATGTATGAAACAGCTGGATCCCTTCGTTGGAAACCCTCCCTGGGCAGAGTGCAAGTTACAGCTAGCGGGGCGGGCAGCCCACGCAGGGGTCCGGTTCCTGCTCCTGTCTGCCACCACAGAAGGACAAAGGCTTCGGTGGACAGGTGGCCATGACAGGTGACAGGGGCCCACCCTCGCCAAGCCCACTGTCACTCAGCCACAGAAGGACCTGGTGGGACTTCCAGGTTGCCCTTAGTTACAGCGGGCACAAACACGGGGGACGCTATACCTCTCACATTTACGTGGCCCTTATGCTTCAAAAAGCCGTTCCCACACACGGCTCCGTTTGATCTTAGTGAGAACGCAGTGTGCCAGGGAGGGTGGGTACCATTTTTCCCATGTAGCAGATGGAGAAACTGAGGCATAAGGACTGGGGAATTGCCCAAAGTTATCCAGTCATCGAGCAGGAGAACCAGGATGAAACCCAGACCTCCCACTTCCAAACCCAGTGCTTCGTCATGGCCTCACCTTTCTCCTCGGTGGCCCCCCACCCGGAAATCCAGCAGGACTGCTCCGGCGCCAGCATCAAGCCTGGGTTGGGCAGGCACACCGGCTTCACTCTGTCTGTTTGAGGAGGAGAAAACACTGTGAGCCAGGCCGGTCTCACTGAAGGCCTCGGCCATGGTCTCCGCCTGGCCCTTCCCCACGAGCAGCCCGCTGGGCCTGGCACCACCGCCACCCTGCCCGGAGGACCCAGGACCCCCGTGTGTCGTGGCACTGTCACTTCTGCCCCTCCAGCCCTCCTTCCAGCAGGCAAGAGCTCATGCTACTCATAAGTGGGTCATCTGCTAGCTCTGCTTCTAAAAATTCACGATGTCTCCGAGTGACAGAGGGTGGGAAAGACACTTGGGGGTCAATGGCCAAAAAGCCAGTGGCACCAGCTTGTTCCCCACTCGAGCTTTGGCTCTTCTCTGCCTGAACCGTTTGCCAATGTGAATACAAACAGCGCGGTAGGGACAAGGTTTGGCTTCTGTACCCACATGGGGCTAGGGCCTCCCGGACCCTGGGACAGACCAGGGTAGTGGCCGAATAAGAAGCTAAGGGAAAGCACATTTGTTTTAAATTAATCATCTTGCTTTCAGAATGTATATTTAAAAAATAAATAAATTATCTTTACAAATTATAGACCAGTTGTGGTCAACTGGAGGCGTCTTTGCCACTCAGGGGACATCTGGCAATGTCTGGAGACAACTTTGCTCATCACAGCTATGGGAGCCACTGAGCCATCCAGTGGCAGAGGCCAGGGATGCAGCTGCACGTCCTGCCACGCCCAGGACAGCCCTCCGCCAAGAACTGCCCGGCCCCAACATCGAGAGCGCTGCGGTGGAGAGCCCGCGTTCTAGATTTTGCCTGCGGCTCGAGTTGTCATCACCACACAGTGGAGAGCAGACGTGGGGCTGCGCCTCCTCCACACGCCTCTTCAGCTGGCCACCCGCCGCACGCCACCGTCACGCCACACACACGCCGCCCTTCTGTTTAGCTCAGCGCGGGTTTTATCCCCAATCGACATCTACTTAAGATTTGGCCAAGTCGCGCATCACCGAGCCACACGTACCGTTAAAAGTCAGAGGCGTCTGCAACTTCATAAGTGCGATGTCATTGTTCTTGGTCTTGGAATCATAATTCGGATGAGAAATCACTTTTCCCACTTGGTTTCCACTCCCGTAGAACATGAAAGACTGTCTCAGAATGCCTGCGTACGCCGTCCAGTACCGTGCGTTGTTCAGAGGTCTGGGAGATACGGATGAGCCACGCTCCGCATCTCAGAGCCACAGACACGAAACGCTCAACTGACGAACTTCAAAGATGTGAGCTGGAGCCCAGATCCCCAGAGCTGAGGGGACGCGCCAAAGCCATCCGGCCAGGCTCTGGCACAGGGGCCCCGTCCGCCCCGCCCCTGCCCTCTTTCTCACTCTTCTTGCACCTTGAGGAACCTGCTCCTCCTCCTGGTTCCCCTGCACCAGCCTACAAATTGGGCCGAGACTGCCCCTGACGTTTCAAACACCATTTCTAGCAGGACTGGGTCCTCCCTGTGTTTATATGCCAGAGCATTTCCTGGCACACAGTAGATGCTTAATAAATGTGTACCGATGAACAGGCTCGAGGGCTAATACCAGTCGAAGTGTCCCCTTTACCTAGGTGTTTCCCTTTTAAGAGAATCCCGACTGCTAGAGGGTGTTCGGCCCGGGGCGTGAAGGGAGGGAAGAGGGGACTCTCTTGGGTGGTGACCCTGGCACCCCCCACCTCCAGAGCCATCAGTGGCTGGGCCAGGAGTCATGCCAGGCTGAGCCTCTCCAAGGCAGGGGTAACTGAGGGTCTGGGTGAGTGAGGGGTGAGTGAGGGGTCATCACTCACCCCCTCACCCCCTCCCTCACTCACCCCCTCCCCCTCCCCCTTCCCCCTCCCTCACATCTGGCAGAAAAACACGTCTGCCGAGTGAGGCTTCCTCAGAAACAGGCCTGTGACCCAAAACACTACGTGTTTAAGCAAAAGGCAGAGGAGAGATGTATCTCCCACAAAAGCTACCACTATGAGGCACGGCCACCCTCACCGCGCCCTAACCGTCTGCTTGGACAATGCCATGGCCGAGGATGCTTAGCCCCAAAGAACCTTCCAGCAGGACAGCGTGAAGTCCCTGGGCGTGTCTGAGCGTGCCCTCTCCCAGGACCAGCATCCGGGAGAGAGAAGCCCTCGAGGGACGAGGGTTTCTCGCAGGGGCAGGACAGAGCCGGGAGAAGGAGCCCTGGTCGCAGCAGCACCGCTGGGCACCTCCCGCCAGGCCGCACGCCAGCGCCCAGAGCCCCGCGGGCAGGCACGCTCGGGGCACACTGCTGAGGGATGGATGTGGCCTCACATCTGGGTGTCAGCTTGCCCGGCCTCCCAGCGGTGCCCGAGCAGATGCCTTTGCTCCCCCATTCGTGCACAAAGACCCTGGGGCTTCGAAAGGTCACAGGGCAGCAGGGTGTGCCCAGCCCCCGCCGCCCCCGCCGGCCGCACAGGAGGACCTACTGTTCCACGCAGTGGGCGGCCGTCACGATCCACTCGGGGGTGATGATGGAGCCTCCGCACACGTGGACGTTCTGCACGTGCAGGCTCACCTGCCAGGGCCAGTCCCCCAGGGCGGCGCCCGAGCCCCCCACGATCCTGCTCTGGCGGCTCACGTTCGAGGTGGTCCCGCACTCTGAGGGCGACAAGCAAAGGCCAGCGGGCCCCTGAGACGAGCAACGGAGCCACAGTGACACACCCAGCCCCGCCCGGCCCCCCAGGTGCCACCAGGGCGCCACCCTCCCCAGGGCTCCTGGGCTGCTGGGCCTCACATTCCCTTTGTCGGAGCCTGACTCGGAGGACTCGCTGGGGCAAGGACACTCCTGCAGCCTGCCCAGGCCCCTGCAGGTACTCCTGAGACTCTGTGGGGCCTCCCGCCACCCAGGGGGGCGGGTCCTAGAGACACCGATGGTGCCCCCAAGATTCCTCACTACAGGAAAGGAAGATGGGGGGCCAGGCTGGGAGTGAGCAAGCAGTGAGGGAGGGGCGAGGGAGTAAGGGGCTGAAGGGGTGAGGGGGTGAGGGGTGAAGGGTTAAGAGGTGAGGGGTTGAGTAAGGGAGGGGTGAGGGGGTGAGGGAGCATTGGAGTGAGGGGTAACTGAGGGGCTGGGTGAGTGAGCGATGAGTGAGGGGTCGTCACTCCCCCCCTCACCCCTCACTCCCCCCTCCCCCCTCCCCCCCACATCTGGCAGCGGCTGAGCGCCAGGTGGCCACACCTGGATGTTGGCAAATGCTTCAAGTCCACCACAGGGCAGCGCCCAGGGCCGGCTGAGCCACCCGGTCACTTCCTGGGGAAGGAGCCCCACCAGGCCCCCAGCCCGGGTGTGGCACAAAGAACAGGGCCTCGCCCGTGTCTCGAGCTGGCCTGTCCTCAGCAGATGCCTCTGGGACCCAAGTGAAGGCCTTGAGAGCACATCGGAATGTAAACAGGAGCTCCTCGGACAGAGCAGAGGCCCTGGGCATGTTCTTCCCTCTGCACAGCCCAAGGACACAGAGGGACACCTCCCTGAGGTGAAGATTGCTTCCTAGGGACGTTAGCAGGGAGGCGGAGCCACACTCACCGATGCAGCGCAAAGACACCACCGCTTTGGAAGGACAGGAGTCGCTAGGCGGGAAGAGGGGAAAGTCTGGTCAATATAACAAACGAGGAGACGCCCGACTCGCAAATACCCAGAAGTGGATATTCGTTTCCAATGCTCTCTCCTGTCTCCCAGACAGGGAAGGAGCCGCTACCGAGACTCCAGTGAGGCGAGCAGATCTACACGGGGCAGTGGCAAAGGGCAAACACCGGGTTAAAGCTCCCAGCTAAATCCCAGCTGTGTGGCCTTGGGCAAGTTACTTAACCTCTCTGTGCCTACTTTCCCCCATCAGTAAAATGGGATCATAATTGTACCAACTCATAGGGTGCTTGTGAGGGTAGGCATGCAATAAGGTTAGTTTTTATTTTTATTCTTGGAATTTAAAATCATCCTCTGATTTTGTAAGCATCTGGAAACTTGACTGCTTTACATTTACGGCATGGAAAGCAACATAACCGACAATTTGCCTGGGCGCAGAGGAAAAGTGCGAGCTATTCATTTGGGAGCCAAACATCCCAGGTCCGGGATGAAAGAGTAACTGATGCACTTGGTCCTATAGTGGATTTCCCCTGTGTCCTGAGAAGCTAAGAGGCAGCCCGGGCACACAGAGCTGGCCTGGCACGGGCAGCTGGCCTTGTGTTCTACGGAGCATAAACCACGTCACCGAGCGTCAACATCAGCCTAGGCCACGCTGCAACCGAGATGAGCAAGACACAAACAGGCCTGCTCTGAAATCGCGCCTGAACAGGCAGAGAGGAACCTTGCCCAAAAGTCTCCCATCCTGTCCCATCCCGGCCAACTTGAGTAACAGACAGACGCTTCTTTACCACCCACAGCCTCAGCCTGGCTTCATTCCAACGGCCTTCTAGAAAAAAAAATACGGCAGCGACCACAGAATTACCCCCATTTCCGGACAGCGCCTAACCCCAGCAAAGCCCCACTTCCTTGAACCTCTCCCAAACCACCTAACACGAGCCCAGGTCCTACAATAGGTCCTTCCTGACACCCTGTTACTGAGACACCACAGGTCCCTGGTGACTACAGATGTGTTCCTGGTGAACTTCGGCTCCAGGGCACTGACAATGCCAAGCAAAGACGCGCTCCCTTTAAAAGAAGATGTTTTCTAAGAATCCTGAGGTCCACACTGTGTAGCCACCAGCATATCCAGCACACCACGGTTTTTCACCGCAGCCTGGGGACTCAGTATCAAAGGGCAACTCCAGAAGGAAAAGAGGAAGTCCCCCTCACCCCCTGCCACGTAGCCTGAATACCAGACAATGACCTTCTCTTCTTTCTTCCAAACCCTCCAGCCACCCTGTGTTCCCAAGGCTCCTGCCAAGGGAGGCAGCCTCCTCTCCCCCTCCCCCGCCCCCATGTCCTGTAACCCAGGAAGACAAAGAGCCACTCTGCATTTGTAAAGCGCCCAGGCAGCCGTGCTTAGCTTCTCAGCAGGCAAACCACAGCCCGGCTGTTTGGATGGGTACACCTGGCTCATCCTGTCACATTCCCAGGGAGAGCCAGGCTGCGGAAGTCAGCCCCCCAGACACCTCAGCCGCTGCCACCAGGAATGCAAACCTGCCCCCAGCCTCCCACTCAGAGGAAAGGTGGGGCGGTGCTAAGAGGCGTACCTGGCCCCTGGCCAGCAGGAAGGTGTGCTGGCACCTGGGGATGAGCACCCAGACCTGGGAGGTGAGGAAGCGCCGGGGCAAAGGACACTGTGTGTCTTTGACATTGGAAACCATTCAGGGAATGGCAACGCTCTGGGAAGACTGCAGAGATTTTAAACACGTGCAGAGCAGAAGGGGTAGCCTAGGTCCACCCCCTCTTCCACCCTCCTGGCCAGGTCAGCCAGCAATCACGTGATCTACAGCTTGGGTCTATTCCCACCCACTGGACATACTGTGGCCTGCCCAGGGCCAAAAGTCAGCTTCGAGACGCAGGAAGTTTGCCGAACTGCACGAGCCACTCAATCCCAGGCCCCCCGAACGCTGCGCACCCCTAGCATGGCAGCTGACACTGCCCTGCCGCTCGTGGGCTGGGGCTCCGGGGACCACCCATCCCAGCTGCCTGGAATGGAGCGAATTCCCGGGAAGCAGGTCTTGCAGTGCTGAAACCAGCAAAGTCCCTGGCAAGCCAGGATGAGCTGGTCACCCCAGGTGGGGCCCCGAGATGTTCTCTTGGGTTCCTAGGGCCACCCCCTGACATAGCAGGTACATCCCCAGTGTCCAGAGACTGAAGAGAAATAAATAAAGATGGTTCTCAAGTTTGCGACGTTTTCCCCCAATGACGGCAGATGGCAACTGAGAACAAAATGCCAAACCCACCTTAGTCACTTCCTGCAAGCAAACCCAGATCTGCACAGAGTCACCAATCCCAGTCGGACTCCCGTCTCCGCCCAGCGCTAAACTTGCCAGATCCACACTAGCAGCTCGGAAAGATCAGACTCAGGATGGGACCTCCTAGTAGGTCTCCTTACACAATTTTTCAACGAAAAAAGAAATCGCCACATACCTGTGGTACAGTTTTTTATAGATATCGACATTGCCGGCACTTGTGTTCAGTTTCATAAAGCTCGTGGCCCCGCTGTCATCTGCTATTCCTTGGCTAGAATAATAACTATTCCTAAAAAAGATGGAAAATCTTATTTATAATAATGCTTAGGTCGTAAGCAAGCACAATTCCTAAGCTAGCTCATAATACTTCTCTTGTACGACGTTCAGGACAGGAGGAAAAACCTGAGCATTTTGGAAAACAAAATCACACATTCTAACCGAGTGACATTGAATTATAACTATTTTTGATCCAATAACCATGAAGTGTCAGGTTTCCAATCTAGTTTGGGTCAGAACAAAGAAATGATGAG
The DNA here is from genome assembly GCA_004363605.1 of Indri indri. Taxonomy (NCBI): domain Eukaryota; kingdom Metazoa; phylum Chordata; class Mammalia; order Primates; family Indriidae; genus Indri; species Indri indri. The sequence continues at coordinate 34,745 of RJWJ010001270.1, read as the reverse complement.
AAGAAGGATGTGTAAGTATGTAATCATACATACCTATAATCTAATAAAATGTACAGATATTAAAATGTCCCCACTTATAAAATTCCAACAGGCTCCTGAACTGCAATAGAAGCTTCGCTACGTAATCCAACCCTGAGGTTGAGGGCTGGCATTGTGCAGCATTTCACTAGCTAAGATGCCAACTCCCTTACCAAGTGGGAATTCATTTTGAAAATGTATATAGAATCCCCAAAATTGCATAGGTATCACATGGAGAGACCCCCGGAAGAGCAGTGATAATATGACCCTTTCTCCCAGTGCCTGAGGGCTGCAGTCTACCTAAGCAATGCTGACAAGCCTGCCAGGAACACTCCCTCTTAACTCTTCCCACCTTTCCTCCAAGCCGCAAGCAGGAATGAATTTTTTAAAGGATAAATGTAATCAATTCTCTCTCCTGTTCAAAAGCCTTCAGTGACTCCCAAATGCAGTGAAAGCAGCACAGGACTTTCCCCCGCCGATCTCCCAACCAGCCCTCCTCCCCCAGCACAGCAAAGGGTTCAGCCCAGGCTGAGAGGCGCCTCAGAAAAAGAGCCACCAGCCCCCCAGATTCACGTCTGGGATCCCAGCACTCTGGGGGGCTGAGGCAGGAGGATCACTTGAGGCCCGGAGTTCAAGACCAATCTGAGCAAGAGCGAGACCCTGTCTCTACTAAAAATAGAAAAATTATCTGGCATGGTGGCACATGCCTGTAGTCCCAGCTACTTGGGAGGCTGAGGCACGAAAGTTTCTTGAGCCCAGGAGATTGAGTTTGCAGTGAGCTACTGCACTCTCGCCCAGGTGAGAGAGACAGACTGTCTCAAAAAAAAAAAAAAAAAAGAAAAGAAATGAAAGAGAGCCCCCAATACCTCCAGCCTGCACCCCTGACCCCCTGACCCGGTGACCATAACAGACACTGGGTGTTCTCAAGCAACCAGGAGTCTCTAGAGGCCAAGGGGACTCGGGGCAGGGTGGCAGTGAGCCATGGTCAGCAGACACGGGCCGATGTGCCAGGCACAGCTCCGGCAGAACAAATTCTCCCTGCTGGTTACAGGGACCACTTATGGAAGGGGACAGCTGTCCCCAGCATTTGTGTGCTGCCGCTTCCACCGGGAGGCAATAAGAGCATCTCTCTGGTGTTTCTGCTGTCACCGTCACCGTGATGTGCCGCCCCCCTACAGTCTGCAGGCCCGTACTCACTTGTAGCCCAGGTCCTCGCACGCCACCTGCCCATAGCTCTCACTCCAGTTGTCTTGGCACACGGGGTGCCAGGACTTCCTCTGCGACGAGTAAACCTGAAGGATGAAGTTGGGTCCATAGAGGCGAACTGCACGAGAAGGAAGATTCTCCGTGAGTTGCATGCACTTATCCCTTCCTGTATTGTCCTAACCGCCAGGGGACCCCACGCTCCCCCAGGACACCAAGGCTGTGCACATGGGGGCAACATGCAGTTCACTCTTCTCAAGGCACTGACCGCACACAGGGAGGCCACCAGTCTGTTTTCTCTTCAAAAATGTACTCTTTACACAAAAAATTACAAATGTTCATTGCGATACTATTCATGGGAGGCGAAAGGAGGAAACAACCCAAACGTCCACCAAGGGATGAGTGAGCGAAATGTGGTGCATCCAAAATGCACAACAGCCCATCGCCCAGCCACAGAAGGGAGTGAAGTTCTGACCATGCTACATGGTGACCTGGATGGCATCGTGTGCAGTGAAGGGGGCCGGTCACGAAGGCCCACATAGTGCACAATCCCATGCATGGGACGTGTCTAGAGTGGGAAATCTACAGACAGAAACGTCAGTTGTTGCTTAGGGCGGGGTAAGAACTCAAGGATGTGGGGTTTCTTTATGAGATGAAGAAAATATTCCAAAACTGCCTGCAGTGAATATATAAAAACCATCGAATTTACTTTAAAAGGATAAATTTTATGGTATATGAATTACATCCCAATAAAGCTGTTTTTAAAAATAAGTAAGATACAAGGCTTTTTCAAAAGTGTTCTTTAAGCAATCACTTTGAGCAACAAGTTGACGTCCTCTTGTCCAAATCCTGGACCTTGGCGGAGCACCCAGAGACGTGCCGAGTCCCCCGGTACTGCGGGGACATGAAATGCCTCCAAATCAATGTATGTTTTGCCAAAACGACCTCAGCTCTTTTATTCAAAGAAACAAAACGTTATAAACACAGCTGAAGCTCCTCCCTATGTGAATCCCTTCCCTCCCCCCAGAGGTAACCACGTCCCAGAATTCTGAGAACTTTCTGTTGGGGAGGAGAATACATCGCGTGTGGCATAGTCACAGAACAGGAGCCTACACAGCCTGAGGATAAGCGGGGCATCGCGGACTCAGAGGAACGATCGTGAAAACGGCGCTGCGTAGGAGAGCGAGCTGCCCGATGACGCGTTCGGTGTGACTTACTCATGCAAAGCTGAGAGCACGTAAACAGTGCTGTGTGGTCTGGGCGGGTACACGAGGCTTAAAGCATAGAACGAGGACCTGGTTATGCTTCTGCCTCACTTCTCCCCTGCTGCCGTGGCCCTGACTCACTGGACGGCCTGACACCTGTGGGCTCCTTCCTCCGTGCCATGACGGGACGCGTCTGATTATTTTCTAATGCTTCAGTGATGAGTGAGTCCAACACCACGTGTGACTGGCCACAGCTTACATGAATGGATAAACAAACTGCTACCACCAGACAATGGAATATTATTCGGCGCTAAAGAGAAATGCACTTTTAAGCCATGACAAGACCTGGAGGAACCTTAAATGCTCATTACTAAGTGAAAGAAGCTACATACTCCGTGATTCCAACTCTAGGACATTCTGCAAAGGGCAAAACTGGGGAGGCAGTAGAAAGATCCTTGCTAGCCAAGGCCAGCGGGAGAAACAGGTGCACGAGAGATCTGAGGGCCGTGGAACTGTTCTAGATGACATCATAGCAATGGGTATACAACATTATGCATTTGTCAAAACCCATAGAACCGGATGACAGAAAGAGCGAATTTCAACGTAGACTGAGGGCTTTAGTTAATAACAATGTATTCAACTGTTTCTTCAGTTGTAATGAACGTGCCACACACTCTAATTCCAGGCGTTACTGTGTGCAGGGAGGGGTACGTGGAACTCTGCACTATCCGTTCGATTTTCTGTAAACTTAAAACTACTCTAAAAAATAAAGTATGTTAATATTTTTAAAGGAACTGAAATTAAATATACTTCCACAATTAAAAATAAAACTGCCACCGTGACATGGTAGAGAGTAAGGTAGGCATTTCATTCTTGGTTTGTAGATAATTTTAGAGATTTTTTTTTCCTTCCAACTATCTGCATTCAAATGTCAACTAGGAAGAGATGGCAGTTGACCACACAGAGAGCTGGAAATGGCCTCAAGCAGTTCTTTTTTTTTTTGTTGGTCGGTATTAGGAAATTTTGTCCAGCTTCATCAAGGTAGAGTTGACAAATAAAAACTGTACATGTTAGCCGGGCGCGGTGGCTCACGCCTGTAAGCCTAGCACTCTGGGAGGCCGAGGCGGGCGGATTGTCCTGAGCTCAGGAGTTCGAGACCAGCCTGAGCAAGAGCGAGACCCCCGTCTCTACCAAAAATAGAAAGAAATTAATTGGACAGCTAAAAATATATATAGAAAAAATTAGCCGGGCATGGTGGCGCATGCCTGTACTCCCAGCTACTCAGGAGGCTGAGACAGTAGGATTGCTCGAGCCCAGGAGTTTGAGGTTGCTGTGAGCTAGGCTGACACCACGGCACTCACCCCAGGCAAGAAAGTGAGATTCTGTCTCAAAAAAAAAAAAAAAATTGTACATGTTTAGGTGGTTCGATATATGTCCATCGTGAACTGCCCAACACAATCAAGCTGATTAACATATACGTCACCTCACATAGTTACCGTTTTCTTCTTGGTAGATTTTCTCTTTTTTGTGATGAGAATACTTAAGAACTACCCTGTTGGCAGAGTTCAAGTACACAGTGCAGTATTGTTAACTAGAGTCAGTTCTTTCGTTTCTCTTTTGAGATTTTGAGAAAGACACAGAAAAGATAGCAATAGAAGTAGAAAGTGCATTGATGTTAAAATACACACAAACACACACACACCCTTGGAAAGAAAGCTCCGCACACATTCCTGAATGTTTTCTACGGCACGGGCAACATTCTTTATAATTTCCATTCTACAAGGCCGACAAATTAAAAGCACTCCACATGCTGTTCTGGTTTAATATATAACAGAAAACACACACAATGTCATTTGCTCTTCTGTTTTCTTCTATACGAATAATCAATGTGGAAATTGGATAAAACCAAATTGAGGAGGGTCTGTCAAATTACAGATTCCTAAACCCTCTGACCCAGCAGTTTTACTGCCAGGAACATTTCCTGCTGAGCGCTCACATGCTCGGAGGGTTGCATCTTGTAGCCAAAGGTGGAAAGATCCTACACGTCCCCCAGGAAGGGCCTGGCGCAGTAACGGTGCCGCAGCGGGGAAAGGAAGAGGAGCTCATGCTACCATAGGAACTGATTTTCAGGGTGTCATCCAGTGCTGAAGATCAGCTAGATAGTAAAACACTGAAATGGGGCATTAAGAATGCACGTATTTGCCTTTTTTATGCAAAAATTCTCTGGAAGGAGAAGCAACTCATGTTAGTGCCCCTGAGAAAGAAACATGATTGGCTGGTGAAAAGCTGGGCGTGTATGTGTGTGGTGTGTGCGCGTGGGGTGGGGGCAGGGGGCGACGGGGGCTGTGTGTGTGCAGTGTATATGTGTGTGTGTGTGCGTGTGCGCGTGTGCGTGTGTGTGTGCGCATGAGCAGAGTGACGGAGATGAGATTTTTCATTGTATACCTTTTTTTCCTTCCTGGATTTTAATTTATTTGGCTGTATAACTGTCAAGGTATTTAAATAAATACAACTCAAATATTAGGAAGAAAGAGAATGTCAGGGCACATGGGAGTTGAAACCCCTGCTGGAGTTTATACACCTGCTCACACGCGCGTAGGAAAACGTCACCAGCCGTTCCACAAGCTATCTCAACCACACAACTCAACCTAAAAACTCCCTACTTTATTTAAGAAAATGGTGACAAATATATTCTCACCAAAATAAAGCAAAAGAACTACTTCAAACAATGACGAGTCACTTCCAAGTGCAAACCCTCCTCCGGGAGCCGGGCTGCGCTGGGGCAGCTCTGGGGCAGGACGCAGGCATCGAGTGCCCACGCACAGCTGCTCACGGTGGCACAAGACCGAGCTCTGAGGGCCCTTCCTCCTCCCTGGCAATTCCAAAGCCAGGACCAAGGTGCATCTCACACAGGTGGCTGGGACCCAACAGTGAGGAGGGAACAGGAAACCAATCCCTACCCAGGGCAGCCCTTAGGAGAGGAAAGTTTGCTATAAAGTGGAAAACTGCCTTTTTCTCGTGTTCTCAGCCAGCTCTGAGGTTTGTGGTTTTTAAAGAAAACCCCAAGGCCGGGCGCGGTGGCTCATGCCTGTAATCCTAGCACTCTGGGAGGCCGAGGCGGGAGGATTGCTTGAGCTCAGGAGTTCAGAGACCAATCTGAGCAAGAGCGAGACCCTGACTCTACTAAAAACAGAAAAATTAGCTGGGTGGGGTGCTCATAGTCCCAGCTCCTCAGCCACTCATGAGGCTGAGGCAGGAGAGTTGCTTGAGCCCAGGAGTTGGAGGCTGCTGTGAGCCATGATGACGCCACGGCACTCCAGCCTGGGCGACAGAGTGAGGCTCTATGGAGGGGAGGGGAGGGAAGGGAGAAGCGAACCCCAAGAAGTTGGGAGTGCACTTGATGGGAGGAGGGGAGAGCTGCTCGAGAGATTTCTGGTGATTCCTCTGACTCCACAATCCTGAAATTTCTATTTTTTTTAAAAAAACAGTTCTACCATAAACATGTCAGAGTGCGCTTATCGGGAACCAAAACATGAACGCGCGTGCCACTCCCAGTGCTGCGTCCCCAGCCCTGGAACGCGCTGTCGTGGTTGGAAAATAAGTCCTGGGGGAGGAAGGGAAGGAAGCGAGAGGCAGCCCTGCACCAGCCGCGGAGCCGGGTCAAACACGCCGCGCACTTTTAGCTCTGGGACCGGGGTTCCTAGCACAGCTCTCACGCGCAGGCACCATTCGCCCTGCTAGAGCGACTTCGCCACCCTTGGAACCGCCTTCAAGCATTAACTAAAAATAGAAATAGAAATAGAAATCAAACCCACGATGAGATATCACCTCATACCTGTTAGAATGGCTATGATCAAAGGTGACAAAGGTGATGCGTGTTGGCAATGTGGACAAAGGGCAGCCCCGGCACGCCGTTGGGGGAAATGCAAATGGCGCAGCCACTACGGAGACAGGTGCAGGCTCCTCAAAAGCTAAAACAGAACGACCGTGTTGTCCGGCAGCTCCACGCCTGCGTGTGTCCCGATGAAGCTATGCTCAAGACACTCGCACCCCGTGTTGACAGCAGCACTGGCCGCATAGCTGAGAGACAGCGCCAGCCTCCCTGCCCACCAGGGGGTGAGCAGATAAAGAAACTGCGGTGCACACAAGACGGAACGCCAGTCGGCCTTAACGAGGAAGGGAATCCCGTCATTTGCGACAACACAGATGGACGTGGAAGACACAGCGCCACGTGAAATAAGCCAGGCACAGACAGGCACACACTCACTCAGGTGTGGAGTGCAAGAAAGCCAAACTCGCAGAAACCAGACGGCAGAGTGGGCACCCCCAGATGGCAGAGTGGGCCGGGGACTGAGGTGTTGGTCAAAGGACAGGAAACTCCAGTGAAGCAAGAGGAATACCTTCAAGAGAGCTACTACGTCGTGGTGACCACAGTTAATACAATGTGTCGTATGTTGGAAGACCGCTAAGAGAGTAGATTTTAAGTGTTTTCACCACAAAATAAGACGTGTGTGTATGAGGTGATGCATATGGTGAACAGCCTGATGTGGCCATTCCACGAGGCACACACCAAAGCACCGTGTTGTACACCATAAATATATGCAATGTTTACTGGTCAATTAAAACAAACAAATAAACAATAGAAAACAGTAAAAGCAAACAGAAGTCCCACTCTGTGACAATCGATGTAACTTTAAAGGCGTGTTTGGGAGGCGACAGGGTGCATCCCCCACTTTCCATTTTAAACAGTTCACTGGTCTCAGTTGGCGTCCCACGGCAGCAGCTGGGAGCCCACCTGCGCGCCCTCACCTGCTACGTGGCGCCAGGAACGCAGCCCCTCTGGGCCCCAGGGCTCAGCCTCGAGGCGGGATTCAGTGACGTGATGTGTCCACGTGCTGGACACAGGCCTGGCCTGGTCACCCCCACCCCGGGCAGAGCGGTCCCTTCCCAAGGCAGGGCCCACTCACCGCACTGGTTCTCGTCCTCCCCGCTGGGGCAGTGCGATACGCCGTCGCACCAGTGAGCCGCGCTGACGCAGGTGCCGGAGGAGCCGCACTCCATCTGGGAGTCCACGCACTTGCTCTCCACTGGCAGAGGAAACGGGGAGACGCCCGTCAGGCTGGAGCCCACCCGGAGTTGCCCCATCCACTCTCTGGCCCCACGAACGAGAAGCAATCATCCCCCCCTTGTTTTTAATGAGGAGGAGATGTGTCCCCGCCACCAGCATCTATACATGGAATTAGGGCTGGGGTACGCCACTTCCATGGGGCCAACGGGAAGGACCCGCTCAGTGTTTGGGTTCGGACAGCACTCACACGTCCTCTCTGCCACACAGAGGTGACTTCAGGGACGCACAAATAGGCGGCGAGTCTGCACCGCCCCAGGCTGAGCGGAAGGGCACAGGCTTCGGTTACAGGAGGTGGCAGGGGAGGGCATGCCTGGCCCCAGCAGCCGCTGCTGTGCCATGAGGCACAGGTGACCAGGTGTGGCCCCAAGGTAGGGGAACCAGTGCTCACAGTGCCTGGTGGCACCTGGCACCCAAAGTGCTGGGCAAATTCTAAATCCTTCTCCTGCGGTGTGTCAATACTACAGAAATAGCTCGGGACTTCGGCAACCCACAGATCAGGAGGGAGCAGGAGAGTGACACAGAACAACCCAGACGACGAGACTGGCCGCTGCCAAGAGCATTACTCATGCAGCAGCACCGTGACTAAACAAAGAGAAGGAAGAGGACGGCCTTGCTCTGTGGGACAGAAACTGCGGGGAGGGCCCTGGAGGCCTCCCCGGCCCACACAGCCAGCCCGTGCCCAGACTCCGGGACTGCAGGAGCCACCGCCCCAAGTGGGGCCGGCCCTGGCACTTACTGAACTTCCAGACCAGGCCAGCGGCCAGCGCGCCTCCCACGAGGACGGCCCCCAGGGCCGCAGTGATGCACAGTGCTTTCTTGGTCTCTGGGGGAAAGAGGAAACACAGCATTGGGTCGGAGGCGGAAGTCGCGCTCTCAAATTCCATTCACTACTTTTATAGTACACAGTATTAAGAAATAATTATCTTGCATGCACTTAAAAATGTGACTTTTAATTTTAAAAAGCATGTCCTGAGAGATTTTACGTGTTCCATAACACTAAACTTTACGCTTTTTAGAAAACAGAAGCAGAAAGCCGTGATCTGAAGCAAAGTACCCCAAAGTTAAGCTCTTAAAAAAAGTACAGCACGCCAAAGAGTCTTAAATAGGCAGAGATGATCAATGTGAAAAGTGGGCTAAAAGAGGGAAAGTACCTCATTTTGGTAATTACGAATATAAGCAAAATAATAATAATGTCCCCCAAACCATCATCCCCCTACCAGCGGTACTCAAGGCAGAAGAATAAATTGTCTTACTCAAGGGCGTTTAACAATCCACACTGTCCAGTTTGGACAGCCACTAGCCACATGTGGCTATTTGCACTTTAATTAAAGTTAGATGGAATTAAATAAAATGATGCAAATTCAAGAGCTCAATAGTCACATGCGGCCAGCGGCTACCGTATGAGACAGCTCTAGAACCTTCCCATCTCTGCCGTAAGTTCTCCCCGACACGCTGGCAGAGGCCCTTTGGTCTGAGGGCAGAAACACTGGACCCAGAGTTTAGGCACATTTCAGCTAAAAACAAAGGAATGTGGAAAGGTCACCAATCTTCTCTAGTCAAAACAAACAGACATAGAATTGTTGGCCAAAGGGTGTGTGCCAAAACTTGTATCAAGGTTCGGAAGACAGCACCAGACGCCGCCGAAGGCACTCCGGGGTCAGACATCTGGCCCAGCGACACTGGGCTCAGCCCACTCCCGGCCGAGGAGGGAGAGCTCTGTGCCTGCTGCCCCAGATCCCTAGCAGCCCTGTGCCCGGGAGCTCCTGGGAGACCTGCTTGGAAGGAAGGTGGAGAGGTGGAGCAGAGAGAGGGGGAAGGCATTTAAACAGACCCTCCAAGGCTGCAGCGGGGGCACGACCGCCCGGTGCTGCCCACCTGTGCACACCTGTGCTTCCGGAAGTCAACCAGGGCGAGAATCTCAGCCTCTGGAGTTGGAGAGACCAGAGCTGACCCCCTGCAGAGGGCGCACAGCCATGCCTCTCATTTTGTTACCACATTCTGACCACTCTGCAATCCTTCTCCAACTGCAGCAGGCTTAAGGATCACCAGACATTCTGATTCGCGGGGGTCGGCATGAATTTGCATTTCTAACAGGCTCCCAGGTGAGGCCACTGGTCTGAGAATTGCCCAAGTGCAGGATTTCATCATAGCTCAGCTACAGTGACTATGTCTTAAGGTGGCAGGCAGGAGCCAGTGCCGTTCACGGGAGAAATTCCAGTGGTCTCTTTGACCCATTACCAAGGTCATTTTCTTCAATAGGTGACTTCCCTGTGTGCCATTTTATCTAAGATAAGACAACTTGCCTGTCCAGGTAAGGATTGTTAAATCAGGCATCCTTAACTTTGCACTGAGTGTGTGGCAATCTGCCCAGCTCTGGTGGGAAGCCCCCAGTTTTACCCCTGGGGGGGACAGGCATTTTGTAATCAGTGCGTGCTCAGTACAGACTTCACTTGGCCCTGGTTGGCCGTGGTGCCACTGTGGAATTTAATTACAACTTACTATTCATTGACCTTAATCATTACCCATTTAGTCAGTTGTTGACTCGGTCCTACAGTGGTTTCTAGAGTCAGCTGTTTGCATCAGATACCCTGTTAACCTTCAGTTCTCCAAAGCCTAAACTTTAAGATGTGTATTCATTCCTGTGCACATGTAAAACTTCCGTGGCTGTTACCAAAGCAAATAGATACATTAAGTCCAGAGAAAAGTTCCTTACACTCCCATGGGGAACTTCTGAATTCGTGCTACCTAAATAACTTGGAGGCCGGGCGCAGTGGCTCACGCCTGTCATCCTAGCACTCTGGGAGGCCGAGGCGGGCGGATTGAGCTCAGGAGTTCGAAACCAGCCTGAGCAAGAGTGAGACCCTGTCTCTACTAAAAAAATATAAAGAAATTAATCGAGCAACTAAAAAAAAATATATAGAAAAAATTAGCCGGGCATGGTGGCGCATGCCTGTAGTCCCAGCTACTCGGGAGGCTGAGGCAGGAGGATCACTTGAGCCCAGGAGTTTGAGGTTGCTGTGAGCTAGGCTGACACCACGGCACTCTAGCCCAGGCAACAGAGTGAGACTCTGTCTCAGAAAAAAAAAAAAAAACTTGGAAAATAGTTCCAAACATTACACTTACAAAATGTATACTTTTCTATTTATTATGCACCAATAACATGTTCTTAAAAATAATACCAAGGCAAGTTCAGTAAAATTACTAAATTGTTTTTGAGCTCATGGGGCAGTTTTATAACCAGAATCACACACGTAGGTCATGTCTTTTGCTTATGAAGGCAATTGACCAGGCGTTCTCAGCCTGGGCACTGCTGACATCTTGGCCTGACGGTTCTCTGTCGTGGGTCTGTCCTGCGCATTGCTGGGTTAGGTCTAGCCGCAGCCCCAGCACCAACCCGGGAGAAGCCGGAAGCACCCTTCCCCACTCATGAAACCTGAACTGTCTCCAGACGCTGCCACACGTCCTTGTGCATCAAAGTCACCCCCGACTGAGAACCACTGGTCTCAACCTACCCAGTGCCTCCAGAAAGACATCAGTGCAAACACAGGCATCTCCGTGGCACAGGGGCACAGGATGAAGAGGAGAGAGAAGCAGAAAATGAGATGGAGAAGGGATGACAGGAGGGAGGGATCAGGGTGGGGCGGGAAACACAGGGACAGAGAGACAGGCGGTTGCAAGAGAGGAGTGGGGTGGAAGAGCCCTCTGTGAAGGGTGAGGGGGCGAGTGCAGGGCAGAAACAGAGCCACGGCCCTTGTCAAGAGCAGACAGAGGTCTGGGAGGGGCAGACGGGGCTTCACAGAGCACTGGCATCGACTGTGGCACATGGAAATCCACTTCCTTATTAACCTCCAACTGTGTGAGTTGCATAGACAGGGATGCAAATTTCACAAAATAAAACAAAAACGTTAACAAGCAGATCATTGGCACTGTCGTTGCTGTACTAGCTCCACCTGGCAAGTCTTAGCACTGAAACGAGCCTGAATTAAAACCTGGGAGGGGGTACAAGCCGGGGTGGCGGGAGGGTCCGGGGAGACAGGACACAAATGAAATGGCAAAGAAAGGTGACGAATGAGGGCAAGAAAGAGACCGGGCAGAAGGGACAGCAAAGGCCATTCAACCTTCACAACCCCCACCCCCGCTCGGGCTGCCTACAGGACCATGAAGCCTGGTGAGATGTCACAGATACTTCTGTGCCACAACCACACCAGCCACGTCATGCCTCGAACACAAAATAACATGGAGCATCTAAACATGATCCGCTGTGTTCAGGGGACACACAACAAAGAAAGGCAGGACAGTTCATCTCTGCCCTTGGGAGCTTACCATTTATTCAGGAGGAGACATCGACAAGCCACACAGGCAGGAAACGACACGGAGAGGCCGTGTGGAAAGCAGAGCTGCATGGGAGAGTTAACAGAACACAGAGGTCTTGCAGAGCGGAGGCCCCGGAGAGGCCCCGGGCAGGAGGGACACCTGGCGGGGACAGCTCTGACCCAGCAGGAGGAGAAGGAAAAGCCACTTGGAGACAGATGGGCTCCAGCAGACAGAGGGGCAGGATCAGGATAGCCGGTGACAGAGGTGGTGGGAGCAGAGAGCCCACGCGGGAAGACAGTCCCAGGAACTCAGGGTCGCAGTAGGAAATAAACACAAAGAGGGCCCTACTTGAGGTGCACACAGTTCTCGACGGGGATTTGGGCTGCGTGTGGACGGCGAGAGTTGAATCGTTGGTTAGAACCCTCGGGGCATACTGGGGAACCGGGGATGGGTAGTACTGGGCCGGATACGCAGGGTAGACACCGGGAGCCACGGCCAGCTGTGGGGCGTAGAGGTTTTCCGGTTGGTATCCATGGTTTTCGTAGTAAGGTCCAGCACCTTGTGGTGACCCCTAAACAGTGGAAAAGAAGACAAATCACGTGAATCTCTTACCCTAAAGGGTTAAATACACAATCTCGCATGACATTCCCACAAGACGTTGTAGTAGTACTCCAGATCCTTCTGGGGTACCTATAATTATGTCAAATATTGAGTTTATCTAGAACAAAAACTAACCAGAACTTTCAATTGTCTGTGTTCTGTTTTACTTTTTACTATTTATTCTTTGACATTAAAAAAAAAGTGGCAGACACCGGGATTTAGTAAAAAATTAATAATAATATAATAAATTGTGTAGAACTCTGGGACTAGAACCAATCGAGCCAATATCCTGCACCTTTGATTCCTCTAGGAATTAAAGAATTCTCTTCCTGAGAATCGAGGTGCAAAATTACGGACTAGCGATAGATGCTAGAATTTTAAGAATAACAACAGCTGACGTTTGAGAACACATGTGCTATGGGGCCTCTGTACTCACAATCCCTTTGGAGCCTGACATAGCCCCCCGAGACTGGTACAGGTACCATTAGGGCACCCACTTTGCAGAAAAGAACCTGAGCTAAGAAATGGGTCTATTCTCTCCATGTGATTCTGCAAACTCCTTTTCTATGTCCTCTTCTCTTACAGGAGATGCATCATTGCTTACTCGCCATCTCTTCTTGACGGACATTGCAGAGGTTCACAGTGTGGGCTGTGGCCGTCCCGCTGCAGTGACCGCCCTTGCACAGCACGCGCAAGTCTGGGCGAAGGGCGTGCATACCTGCAGCTACAGCCCCTTAAGAGGAGCTTCTGGGTCAGCGTGTACACACGTATCAACGCGAGAGGAAATGCTCAGTGTGGCATTTTATCCTCAGCTCCGTCTTCGGGCTGGTGCCTGTCTTCTTAGAATGTCCTTCTGCCCCGCCTCGGCCTGCTTGCAAATTGCCTTCCCAAGGCCTCCCTTCTCAAGAGCCACCCCTGACAGGACACTCTGGACCCCATCAGCCCCGTCTTCCCCTTGTTTCCAACGCCCCTCAATTGCCCCTTGCCTGGGCCTCTCTGGGAGGCCACATTTGTCCTCTTATCTGTGTCTAAAGGTCCCCATGCAAAACTTTTTCTAATTTCTGCCTCTTATCTCTTGCTGACCTCAGAGACGGGGAGGCTGTTCTCAGAGAACAGGTATTCTGGGCAGAGGCCACTGACTCCTTAGAAGTTTAAATGGGGCTTCCAGGAAATGTGCTTATAAAGGAACAACCAAATGCAGGCCCCAGAGGCAACCTCTGCTTAGTAACTCACTAACGCCAGCCTTCAAAAGTCCGAAGACTGTAACTCTAAACCAGGGCAGCGGGGACGGAGGGAAATGGATCGTAATCTCCAATCTAAATGAGGGTACCAGAGGCACCAAGGTGGGCATGTGCTGGGCCTCAATCTCAGCCATCTAGGAACACGCCGTCCCACCTGGTATGACCCTGAGAGTCCTGTGCAATGGATTTAAAATTAAAGACAGATCCAGGAAAAAATAAGTACCAGTAACAAATAAAGGGAAAAACAAAGGTCTGTTTACCGGATACAGAATCTAGGAAAATTTTCAAACTCTTTACTAAATGCTCTTATTTCAGGTATAAGATAAAGTGGTCAGATAATAGGGGAACAAAGATAAGTGCATTTGTCCCCAAGGAAGGACGGCCCGCCCAATGCCTCACTCAGCCAGACTTTTCCTGGTTTATCAGGAAGCCGGGCCCCAGCGGTACCCCACAGGGCTCTCTTCCCTGGGCCTTACTCCCTCTTACCACCACCCTGCCTCCTCTGTCCTCACGCCTCGTCCCGCCCACCCCGACCCCACCTGCAGAGCAGGACGGGAGGAGTCAAGGTGAGAATGAGCATCACCCACCTAGTCCGCCAGCAATGGCTTTCGAGACTCACCTGTGTGCGGCCACGTGCTAGCCCCCTGCAGCCCACACATCCTGCACGTCGCTCTGACAAGTGCTGACCACCACACAGGGGGGGTACCAGACAAGGGAAGGAAGGAAAGGCCAGGGAGGCAATAATTAACCACTTACTGAGTTCAAAGCCATCCTGATTTTATCAACAGCATCGAGTAATGGGAGGTATCTGGAATGTTCAAGACGACCTAGAAAAAAAGAGTTACAAGACTATAATATTTCCATGCCAGTTAGTTTTTAGAAGACAAATCTGGAAAGAACTAGAAAGCTTCTGGGCGAAGGTTACCTGTCGCCAGAACAAACAGCAGTGCTGCCCACCGTCCTCCGCCCGACCTTCCACCCCTCTTCCCCACACCCCTCCACACTGAAGGATTCTGGGGCTCACTGGCCCCGAGGGGTTGCAGCGAGCAGGTGGGGGCGGTGTGCAATTGTAAGTGCTGTGGCCAGGGATGCTCGACGCAGAGAAGGAGCAGGCTCAAAGACTTGGACACCCATTGGGGTGGCATCCAGGGCAGTGCCAGGGCTCACAGCTACCCGGTGGCTCCACTGCCACTGAGCCCAGGGGTCCTACAGCAGCGAACACGGCTCTCACCAGGGGGCTGTGATTTCCCCCTCACGGTGCATCTGCCAACTTCCGGGCAACCTCTAAACCCATCAGGTTCAGAAGAGGCTAAGGACGGCCCAGGAGGCAAAGACCTGGGGACAACTCCTGGCAGAACTCCTCCTGGAGGTGTCACTGGGCAAATAACTGAACCTCGCTGAACACTCAGGCTCCTCATCTGAAAAACGGACAGAGCATCAGCACCGTTTTCTTACGTGAAGAGGTGCCTCCCCGTGCCAGGCACTGAGGATCGGCAGGTGCAAGCAGATTCTCCGTCCCTCCGCCCGCGGGGGGTCCAGAGCCCAGCACCAGAGACAGCTCACATTTGACTTTTCCAAGGAAGCCATATGGAATCTCCCAATTTTAAAAAATACATGTCTAAACAAAATTCCATAAAACACATCCACACCCACACTGTTTACTGCCCCAAATCCAAAAGACAAAATTCAGAGCTAACCATTCAGACTGTTTCTAAGATGAGCAGTAATGAGAAGAAAACCATGGGCCGTTTTGCTTGTAGCCACTTATGAAGAGGTAACAATAATACCTAGAGATACCATCACCACGACATGCTTTATGGCAAAGCCCTGGTTCTGACATCATTCTCCACTGACAAGATTCTTCGCTTGGCCGGAAGAATCAGGCTCCTGAGCCGCCTCGGCCCTCTGTGCACCTCCTGGTCCCATGCACTTGTAGCAAAGAACCCTGCTAGGTCAGTTTAGCAAGAACCCCCACCCTCGATATCTGAACACTCGCCACACCTGAGCAGGTTCCTCACCCTCCACCATCCCCCAGGTGACATGTGACCACCTTGCCCGTCTTCAGCAAGAATCCCGTTAGGTCGGTTCGGCCAGAATGCCCCTCGCCCTCGATGTCTTCTCTTAGTGACTATTCCGCCCCTCACCCTGCTCCTTAGTTACAAGCTGGTCCCCACTCGCCCATGCTGTGTTCAGAGTTGAGCCCAATCTCTCTCCCGCACTGCCTCGGTGCCTCCACCTACCATGACGGTCCTGCTAACAAGTCTAACCACCTTTAACAAGCATCCCTGAAGGATTTTTTCTTTAATACCTTCTCATGAGTAAATGAAGGGCTCTTCCCCACCTCTCTTCCCCTTGGCTTGAAATGACCAAAGAATATTTTAAGAGATAGTCTTCGAGACCATCCAGTCATAAGACCGCGTTCCCTGGAGAAGGCTCTGGTCGTTGGAGCCGGCCAGATCAGGGTCTGAATATTTTTCATCTGTGAGAGGCAGTACACAGTAGGCACTCAAACAGCAGCAGGCAGCACAGCACAGTCCTCTGGGACCAGGCTCAGTCCCTCACTAGCTGTGGCCTGGAGCGAGTTAATGTTCTGTGGCTCAGTGTCCTCGTTTGCAAATGTAGATAATAGTAGCACTCGCCATGGGGTTGTCAGGCATTAAATGAGTTAGTACTGATCACGTGCTCAGTGCCTACCACACACATTAAGTGCTACATAAACTTTCATTAAATAAAATAATTATAAACCTGATAAATGTTTAACGACCTGCTGAAGGAGAAGAGATTTGTGACTGGTAAGTACTCCCAGGCCACCGCATGAAGCCCACCAGCTGTCCAAGTTCAGTGGAGCCAGATGCGGTGGTGCCAGCCCCAGCCCACCGCTGCTTTTCCATCTCCTGAGCAAAATTAGTATCGGAACCATCAAACTAAAAATACCCCGACAACCTGCTGTGAATCAGCATGAGAATGGCTTTTGAATCTCAGGAAACCTCACTAAACAGATCACAATATAAATTCACCAGATCATTTATTTACTTTTCACGTACAGATAAAACGTAAGAACCAGGTCATGTTGATAGCTTTGAGTTGTTTTAAGATTAAAAATAAAGTGCACACCCTTCTGGGTATGAGGAAAGAAAACTGACTAACGTACAGGTGGGAAAGATCACCATTTAAAACATATTTATGACATGTGAGCCTCCTGCGTGGGTGTGGCTGTCACATATTAACATCCCTTTGTGGTGTCTACCTTGTGGACAGAGGACCCTAAGGCCTGCCATCAGCACAGTAAATCCTGCTCTTGTGTCTCCAGGCAGGAAGGGCTCGGCACCGTCCTGGGATTACTCCCCAAAGAGCTCTGCCTACCCAGACTCATTCTCACCCCTCTGGTTTCTCAGCTCTGCTATCTGACCAGTTGTAGGTTCGGTTGAAGTTTCAGGAAATGGAAAATTTGATCCCACTGGCGGCTTTCCCAGTTCAGGAGCCCTCGGCAAGGAACGACGAATCAATGCTCAAATCCACGCTTGCTATTCATTCGCGATCCCTCACAATGAGAGACGAGGAAGCCAGGAAAGGGAGGAACGCCGGGAGCCACGACCATGAACTGTCCAATAAAGGCCACAGGACCCAGCAGTAATCACGGGACAATCCTATCTCATGCAGGGATCCCACGGCCCACACAACGTTAGGGCCAAAAGCATTAAGTGTGCCCCGATCAGCTACCATGGACTGCGGAACAGAAGACAAGAGTCGTGCTGTCTGTAATTTTCTCCAGCAGAAAAGAAGGGGGAAATGTCCCGCTCTGGCATCGGATCTGAAAGGGGAGCGTCACTGTCCCCAAAGGGCCAGGAAATCACATTCAGCCCCACTCATTTTCAAAGCAGGCATTTCCACGCCCACACGAGATTGTAAATCTCATTAACTGGTTTCTGAAAGGAGCAAGATATAACCTGGATGACAAGAGGCAACATTGCTTAGCGAATGTTCTTTCCCGTCATTTAAAGGACAGAGATGATTGTTCTCCATTTTAGAAAGCCAGCCATAACGAAGCACTTGAGGAAATCTTCCTTTCAGTGGCAAAAGAGCAAAAGCGGATGAAGCTCCGAATCTCTTCCCCCGACAGTGACAGTATCTCCCGCTGGAGTCTCACCGCAGCACCCAGCTGCCCTCCATCTGTCTTGTCCACTCCGGGCTGCTCTTTCAGAGAGGCAAGGCAGCCCAAGCCACCTGCCCAGCCACCGTGCACAGGATGAGGCTGCGAGATCCCATCTGCATCCCAAGACATGATGAGTTATTTCCAAAACAAGAACAGTGTCTTCCAGTTTCTTTCCTCTGGAGATCTCAGAACACATTTGCTGGACGCTTATTTTGAAAACAACCAAACCGATATGAATGAAGTCAGGCCATAGATGCCAATTTCCACCCAGGAGTCAGGGGTATTCCCTGTAATTAAGGCTCCACCGACATAGCCACGAACACCACACAGGCACCCGCTCCTTCTTGAAGTCCCCAGTGTGTGCCGGGTACTGTTCAAGTTTCGGAGGCTGTAAGGGTGAGCAGGCAGGCGAGGCCTCACCTTCCTCAGGTTCCAATCCTTCTTCAAACTCCAAAGCAGCTCCGCCACCGTCCACAGACACTTCCCTTCCAATGACCCAGTGATCGAAAAGAACCCCTTGTGCCGAAACCACTGCAGTAAAATCACATTACACAAGAAAATATTCTGTCCTCCTGGGGATATAACACACTGTTAAATGAAAGTTAAATGACAGTGGTGGATTTCAGTAACAGTTCAACATAAACAAGTATACGACAGACAAATGGCACACACGGTGACTGACACGGGAATTCTACAGATAGAAACAGAGAGAAACGGAGAGATGACCTCAGGAGAGGCATTGCCTGCATCATCCGAGTTTCTTTTTCTATGAATGACTCATTGTCCCAAAGAGATTACAAACTTTTTAGGGCAGGAATCAGGTCTGGTCCCTCTTTTTTTTTTTTTTTTAAGTCTAGATTTGTACCATACAAATAAAAGTGTTCACATATTTTTTGAGTTCCAAAGGCCAAATGAGTAAGATGAAATTTAACAGAGAGAGATGGGAAACCCGTACCCGCCCAAGTCAGGACAGTGGGTGACCTCGCGGGGGTCCAGGTGCACTAACCTGAGTGCACCCCCAAAATGAGAGACAGGCAGGCAGCAGAGGTCCCTAGGCCACCACTCCTTGACACTACGCACAGCCCACTGGCTGAGGTTTAAAGAACTTGCCCAAGTTGACCTGTAAAATGGGGCTAATAAAACAACAGGGTTGTTGTAAGAGTTAAGTGAGAAAGTAAGCTTTCTAGCACAGTGCCCAACACATGCTGAGCTCTCAGTGTAATGAGAGCAGATAGGTTTGTCTTCTAATATCCAAGGACTGCTGTGTGGAAAAGGAATCCAATTTATTCTATGTAAATCCAAGCGAGGACACCAGGATGAATGATCGGACTTATCAGAACCACAGGCTTTGACTCCACTTGGGGAAACCACGTTTCTAAAAATTAGAAAGTTCAAACGTGAGCAGGGGCTACCTTGGAAAGCACTGAATTCGTTAAACTTAAAAGCATGTGTTTGGAGACCGGAAGATCATTTCTCCAGCATATTCTAGGGCAGAATTGGGCTTTAGCTCGGAGGCCAGACTTCATGAGCTTTTCAAAGTCAATCCCAACTCCTTATAAATGTATCATCACCAGTGAACTTGAAAATGTCACCAAACTCTCCGTCATCAGAATTTCACAGAATGAGCTCCAAACCCGTCGTCCCTAGAAAACTCAGTCTCCCGTGACCCCAAGGCTGTGCTGCAGTAAGGTCAGGCTCGGTCCCCTGCCAGGAAGGCCCCTTGGAAAGCAATGGCCTGAGCAGGGAGGAATTTGACACTGGGTCTCACACCACGGACAGACAAGCAGTAATAAAGCCTGGGCCTGGGTTCATGTGACAATTTAGCTCTCACTTGAAAATACTTTTCTAATGAACGTCAGCTCGATCGTCACGGCCTCTCTTTCAGCCCCACTTGAGTGCCCCAGTTCTTCCATCATGCCCCTGCCTGAACTTCCAGACTTCAGCCACCACAACCACAAACCACGGTGCCGTTCACACATTCCTGTTTTCTTATCGCACTCCGCACCCTTAACCCTCCTGCCCACCCGCCACTGATGCCTGGCGGCTTAACTCCGTGCATGCACCAGGTGCCCAAGCTCTCACCTCCCTCACCCTCACTCACCTCCAGGAAGAGCAAAAAGCATGTCATTGAGTCACCTGCCTCTGGAACTCCACTCTGTTTAGAATGCAAGTGACTGCCCACACCCCCACCAGAAAATCAGCCTCTGCCACTGACCAGGGCGTCTCCCAGGTGCTCAGTTCCTCTCTCCTGACCGCTGCCTCGTGACCAGGAAAAAACAAGCCCCAGGTAGGTCTCTGCCTCCTTGGGGAGCCGGGCTCCGCTCCAGGTCATCCCGCCGAGCTGCCTGTGTGATCAGCCGAACGGCTAACCTGCTGCAGACAACCCTTGGCTCCTCCCCATGAGCCCCTGTGCCCGTTGGGACCAGGATGGTCAGTGGCACAGGGGCGTCTCGAGCCTGCCTCCCTCAGACCCAGGCCCACTACTCCAGGGGACGGCAAGCCAGGACTCCCCAAGTCAGCCTTTAGGTTCAGGAAGGGACTGACCCACAAAGGCTGCCCCAATGCGGACTCAGCTCATGCTCCTGCACCCCAATCCTGAGACCACCTAGTGCATCCTAGGGTAGTCCCAGTGTTGGGGCGTCCCTGACAAGTGCCCTGGAAAGTAAGGAGGGGCCAGGAAGAGCCGGTGAAGGCTCAGGGACAGGAGGGTGAGGGAACACCCAGGGAGTACAGAGTGGGAGAGACCAGAGAGGGGACAGGCACCAGGGCCTGCAGTGTCCCCTATCCCCCCAACCGACTCCCTGCAAGGAGCACTCCTTGGCCTCCAGAGCCCTCCGGCAACCTCCCCACCAGCGGGGCCAGTTTCCAATTCTTCAGTAACCGACACCAGTCACCGTTCCTTTCTGCCTCAGTTCTCAAGGCTTAGACCTGACCAATCGTTCCCAAACCTAGAAGTTTCAGGAGGGCTTAGAAAAAATTAAGATTCCTGGGCCCCAGTCCCCTAGAGTCTGAAGCAGCAATGGGGACCAGGGAAAGGACCCCATATTCTTACAAAGGTCCCCCAGGAATCCTGCCACAGATTTAGGTGGAAAAGATTAAGAGTTGCCTGGCTGTGCTCCTGGTTTAAATTTCCAGGTTGGCCCAGAGTAGGGATGGGCACACTAACAGGAGGATGATGATGGTCGCAGGGGCGCTGCACGTGTCTGGCTTCACCACCTCCAGGACTTCTGCACAGCGAGGCCAGCCCTCCACAGGCCCCCTTGAGGAGTCCCAAGCACTCTCGCCGTCGTCCTGCTGGGGTGGGGGCGGGGGGGGGGCAGCACAGAGCCCAGAGGGCTGCGGGCAGGTGCCCGGCTCTGTCAGGCGAGGAGAACCCGAGCCTCGGCCCAGGAGCAAGCCCTTGCGAACCAGGATTCCCGGGCCTTGTTCACAGCCTCCGACTCTCCTTTTTTCCACCAGCCCGGAACATTCTACCCTCCAGGAGGAGCTGAGGGAGGGAGGGAAGGGACCTGGCACTCTGTGCCGATGGTCACCACAGTCCTTCCTAAGCTTCAGAACATAATACTGGAGCATCAACCTGTGCAGCCTATGTTGTCCCCAGATCACGGTGTCCTCATAACTGAGCTAAATATGTTATAAAGAGCTTGTGATGATGCCTGGCTACAAGAAAGAAAGTGTCACATCAATGCCTGTGGCTATGATTATGATACCAGTGAGGCCAAATATACTCCTACGATGAAAGTGACTTGGGCTCATGGTGGAGCGGCCAGTGGGGCCAGCACCAAGCCGCCAGGAGGGCTCTGCATGTGGCAACAGCACACCCTTGTTGCTAGAAGGCTGACCCTGTGGAGGGCGGGGGGATTGAATAAGAGGGAACTTGCTGGGGACCAAACAAATGTCTGAGCTGAGAACAAAGGCCCAGCCTGCTCACCAGTTGATCATTAAAAACAAGTAGAGATGGAGGTGTCCAACACCACCTCCAGGCAGAGGTCCCCGCCCATAAGGATGCCCCCACCCTAACCTTTGTGCAGAGTGTGTTCCACTCAGTGGTGTCCCCAGTGGCAGCCCCTCTGCCCAGTGAGGTGTGCTGGGGGTAAGGAGGCAGGTCCCACCTTTTCAGAAGCAGCTCAGTAAAGGCGAGGGAGTCCTGAGCAACAGTCAGACTTCCTGGGGGAGCTCCTCCCCCTACAACAGGCCCTCCCTTCCCCTCACTGCGGGGGCGGCAGCAGCGAAGGAGCTGGGCTCCCTTATCTCCCTGTGTCCCCATGTCCCTTCCCCTGGTAAACTCTGCTGCCACACTCCCAGCCCCCACCCCTTCTTCAGGGGACGTTGGCTCCATCCTCACTTCCTGGACAACCCTCCAGCCTAGGTCAGCCACCCCGCCTCACTTTAGGTTTTCCAAACACCCTGTAACTCGGCTCATAGCCCTTGTAATTTTCCATCATTCAGGTGGTTCTCCCCGCAGGGAGCTTGGTGAGCGCAGGCATCGCCACGCCATCTTAGCCACAGGACCGCTGCACCTGTTTACCTGGAGGGCTGCGCAACCCCGAGGCCAAGCCCCCGGTGACCCCTCCCCACCTGGGCAGCCCAGCTATCCTTTCCTTTACAAACAAGCCACTAGGATGCCTCCTGACCCAGCCTGCTGCCTGTGCGTTCTGAACTGGACTTCTCCGGGCCACCGCGCTGTGCCCTGCGGCGGGGCGCGCTGGGACTCTCCGCTGCCGCTCGCACTCGGCTCGGGGCTCCCAGCACGCCAGTGCCTGGGCACTAGCCAGTGCCGGCGGCCACCCGCACCCAGGGCCTCTGGGGTGTGGATGGGCAAACTTTCCGGCGCTAGGGCAGTTCTTCAGCTAGGCTTGCGCGCGAACAGAACGCCCACTGCCGCGCTGGTGCGCTCGGTCACCCAGGGTGCCACCGACCCGAGTCCGTCTGGACGGGATGCGGTGGACCGAAGCACCCAGGTGCCAGGCCTTAACCCAGCAGGGAGCGCGCGTCCAGCGGCCAGGCCGGCTCCTCCCAGTTGGGCTCCTGCGGGTGCCCCGTGTCCGGGTGGCCCCGGCCCTGATAGCCGCAGTGGGGTCCGGGTCGCTAACAGTCCCTCCCCTGGGCTGAAGAGCCGTTCGTGCCTCGCCCGGGGCCCCTGCGGGAGCCTGGCCCCGCGGTCCCCGCCGCGCCGGCCGTATCGTTCCCGGCATCTCAGAGAGTTTCCAGTTTCTCCCCATCTCGGTAGGGAACCAAGAGCAGAAGGAGTTCAGGTAACACTCCGGGATTGCAGAGATTTCCCCGAAACAAAGAAACACCGACAGCCCGCCTCCCCCTTCCTCATCCCCAAAGAGAAAAGGCGCACCCCGGGCGACGAGGTGGGGGCCGTAGAGGGCCAGCGCCCCGGAACCCGCTCCAGCCCAGGGACACACCCCGAGGGACCCGGAGGCACCCTCTTCTCTGACCCATTGGCAAGGGACTCGCAAGGCCACCTGCCCTAGCCCGACGACGCGAACAGGAGCGGACAGAGGTCCAAGCCGCGCGCCCCGGTGTCCCCACCGTGCGGCCCCCTCCCGGCCCCTCGGAAGACGCGTTGCGGCTCGGCCCGCAGCGCTCAGCCCGGGCGGACGCACCTGCCGCGCTCGCAATTCTCGCTCCGGCTTCGCCTCCAGCCACCCTCGCCCGGCGGGGGCCGGGGACGTGGGTGTTCCCAGTCTCCCCGGTCCCCCTCCCAAGCCCGGCACCGCGCCCGGGCCCCGGGAGCAGGTTGCGCGCTGCTCACCTGCAGCTCCCGCCCCGCCTTCCTCTCCGCCTCCCGGGCCTCCTGCGGCGCTCGCGTCTCCTCGGCTGGCGCCCGAGTCCCCGACCTTCCTGGCTCTCGCTTTTATCTCAGGAGGCGGAGTCCGAGTGCCCAGGGTGACACCCCCACACGCGGGTCCCGGGTCACCTCGGGCGCGGGGAGGGGACGGGCCGGAGCGGCGGTCCGCGGTGGCGGGGGCGGGGCGGGAGCTGGCGGCGGCGGCGGGGGGAGGAGTTTCCCGAGGGCGAGCCCGGGACGCTGCGGGACCCGGAGGGGACTCCTGGGCACTTCCCGGGTCTGGTCCCAGCGGGCAGTTTAGGGTTGCGGAGGAACACGTCTCCCTCCCCACGTGCCCGGACCCCCGGGGTCTCCGACGTTGCACTGTCGGAGTTTGGATTTAGGAGGGGGATTCCGGGGGGAGCTAATCCAGTCCCGGGGTGAGCCCCCGGAGCTGCTGCTTCCGGAGCTCCCGTAGGTGGCGGGGCGGGGGGAGGGGCAATGTGGCCTCCGTGCGAGGACCCAGGAGCCTCGGCCTCAGGGGACCGCTGGCCGAAGCACAAGCGGGCGCCGAGGACCCTCCCCAGTCGGCCGGAGCCGACCGTTCTCTGCCCTCCCGACGCCCCTGTGGACAGGGTTCCCCAGAGGGCCCCAGGTCTCCTCGCACCACAGGCCGGGCGGCGGGTGAGGACGCGGGGGGACACACCTCGGCCCAGCAGACGCGGCTTTTCCCTGGACTTCAGAGGCTCTTTCCAATATTTGCAACTGTGGGGACTCAGGATACACCACCCCAAAATTTGGCTATGGGTGACCAGAGTGTGTCACCCCAAAAGAGTCCTCTTTGGCATATTGCTTATTTGGAACTGGTCTTTTTGAGAAACTGCAGACGCAGGTGAAGCTCGGAAGAGCTGCCCTTTGTGAAGGAAATTTACATCTCTAAGGGAAATGTTCGTTGGTAAATTCCTCCGTACCGGAAGGAAGCTGTTCCAGGCAACTTTTATCACCGGAGAAACTTTCATCTGCCTAAGAAGGCAGACTTTACTCACCGGGCATTTCCTCCCCTCACCCTCCCAGAATGTGCCTCTGCGCACCCCAGGACCGCCAAACCTCTATTCCACTCTGTAGCTCAATCATGTGGCTGCTTCTTTAATCTCATATTTTTGTGGGGTCCTCATCCCTGAGTATGTAAGTTAAAATGGTTTTACACCTGTTCATCTGTCTTATGTCAGTTTAATTCACAGACCAGCCAAAGAAT
Organism: Indri indri; assembly: GCA_004363605.1. Classification (NCBI taxonomy): domain Eukaryota; kingdom Metazoa; phylum Chordata; class Mammalia; order Primates; family Indriidae; genus Indri; species Indri indri. Next base: position 9,849 of record RJWJ010001270.1, on the reverse strand, counting down.
CTAGAAAGGTGGCCGGAAGCATATTTTTTCCTCCCATACGCAGTATGTAAAGTAACACGATTTGCTTTAAAATAAGGTGGGAGCAGCAAAAAGCTGAATTCATTCCAAATCACACTGCCCAGGCTCCACATTCCCTGCCCGAGCAGCTCTCCCTGGGGGCCTCTCCTGGGGGCTGGACTTCACTAGCAAGTCCTTCCCTCCCACGCCCTCCCCTGGCTCCTTTTCTGGTCTGCTCTTAGCATCCACAACAGGGATTGTTCCCAAAACACCCACCCCCCTACCCATCTCCCATCCTGCCCTGAGGCCCCAGGCTGACCTAGTGGAAGACGCTGGAAGACAGTCTCCAGCACGTAGAGCAGTTCTGGTTGTGCTCTGGTGGCAACTCACTTACTTCTGTTCTGATGGTGTGTTCGGTGCCTACAGAAGCGACCCCTAATATCCAGCTACGTGGCAGGTGCTATGTGCTTCTGTCCACCAGCCCCCTTGTGGTGTCACTCCCCTGACACTCGTTTTCCCCTTGGCGCTGGTGGCCAGGCTTCTCCAGAGAAGCAGAACCAGTAGCGGACATGTATGTATGTCCAGAGGGATTCATTGTGAGGAACTGGCTCGCACCATTGGAGGCCAAGAAGCCCCACAGCCTATCGTCCCCAAGGCAGAGACTCAGGAGAACTGGTGGTGCAGTTCAAACGCCCGAAAGCCACAGAGCCAGACAGCTGATGGAGTAGGTTCCAGTCCAGACCTGAAGGCTGAGAACCAGGCATGCCGAGGGCAGGAGAGGATTGAAGTCCAGCTCACACAGTCAAAGAGTGAATTCCACCTTCTTCCACCTTTTTATTTTTTTCAGGCTCTCAACAGATTGCTCATGTTGGGGAGGGCCATCTGGGGTACTCAGTTCACCTATTCCAATGCTAGTCTCTTCCAGAAACATCTCACAGACACATCCAGAAATAATAGCTAACCCGCTATCCAGGCAGCCCATGGCCCATTCAACCTGACACATAAAATTAACCATCGCAAGTCTACCTTATGTCAGCTCGGCACCACACATCTCCTTAAACCATATTTAATCTCCAAATAAAGACGATAGTAAGATTATCACTCTGCCTAACATGATACAACTATCCTCAAACAGCCAAAAATGCACAAATGCCTTCCCCAGGAGAGGAGGTAAGGTCCTTGAGTGATGTTTACCCTTCCCCTTGGCATCCTATAGCTTAAATGCAATGATGTAAAATTAACGAAACCTAATGCAATGAATATGATGACATAAAATCAATACATCCTATACTACATAGTAAGGGAATAAGAGAGGAAATAAAGATATACACGGTACACACACACACACAGATGCACACGCAAATGTATTCAGAACAAAATAGGAGAACATGCTCAGGACAATTGCAGTCTTTATTTAGCTGTTTGCCTGAACATAGCTGCTATTTATAACCACCCTCTTCCAATAACCACTTTGCACTCCCATTGCTTTCAATAAGCACCTGAGCCGATCACAATTGTCTACCTGGTGGCAGACCCAAACCTTCATTCCTCAAGGGTCTGGGCCATTAGTAGTCCTGCTTGGATTGTGTTGTTGCAGTGTTCCACTGACGTTAACCACAAGCATGGCAAAACTAAGAGACGCCCTATGTTACGGCTATACCCTTCCTTACCTCTGCAGTAGAGCGGTAGTCTAGTTTCCTCTTGATGGTCCAGATCAATTACCCCAGCCCACACCGCAGCTCTCTTCTTTGCCTGTTGATTCAGAGGCATGCGGAGCTCAAAGTGGCCAGGTGGTAGTCTTAAGTTATAGTTTGACGGAATTGTGTCCTCTGGTGGAAGCATTTCTCCTTCTGGAACTAAGGCCTCTAGGCCAGCAGTGCATAACATTGCAGGAACAGGAAGCAAACGTTTCGCTAGTGGGTCACTAGGGGTGACGGTGAGTGGTGCCACTCCCATTTCTTCCCCTTGATTCCTGGACCCATAAATCCTGGCCATGGAAGCACAACACTATATATCGGATGCCGGTTCAGAATATATACAGCCTTTTGCAGAACTTGCCCCGCCCTGCAAGGTATGGCTTGCCTGGCTGGCGCTATAACAGCATCTTCAAAAGGACATTCCACTGTTCTATCAAGCCAGCAGCTGCAGTATGGTGAGAAACACGGTCAGACCAGTGAATTCCATGAGCGTGGGGAGTGAGTTCCTTGGTCAGAAGCTATGCTGTGTGGAATACTATGATTGTGGAGGAGGCATTATGTGAGTCCATGGATGGTAGTTCCAGCAGAAGCATCGCGTGCAGGGAAGGCAAACAGATTCGTAGTGTCTATTCCAATAAAACAAAATGCTGCCCCTTCCGTGATGGAAGCCATCCAGTGTAATCAACCTGCCACCAAGTAGTTGGCCAATCACTCCAGGGAATGGTGCCATATCAGAGACTCATCACTGGTCTCTGCTGCTGGCAGACCAGGCACTCAGCTGTGGCCACAGCCAGGTTAGCCTTGGTGGCCTTGGTGAGTGGAAGTCCACGTTGCTGAGCCCATGTGTAACCTCCTTCCCTGCCACCATGAACACTTTGTTCATGAGCCCACTGGGCAAAGACAGGGGTGGATGTGGAAAGAGTCTGAGTGGTGTCTACAGAGCAGGTCATCCCAGCCACTTGATTATTAGAGTCCTCCTCTGCTGAGGTCACCCTTTGGTGAGCATTCACATGGGACCCAAATATCTCCATGTTCTTTGTCAACTCAGGTCTACCCACAGACCTCTTCCCCAAATTTTTCACTGATTTTCCAATTATGTTCCTTCCAAGTCCTTGACCATCTACCACTGGTAGATAATCACACGTCTGGACATCTGTCCTTCCAAGCAAAGTGCACAGCCAGGTGCAGTGCCCTAAGTTCTGCCTACTGTGAAGATTTCCCTTCGCCACTGTCCTTCGGGGATGTCCCAGAAAGGGACTGCAGTGCTGCAGGTGTCCACCTTTGGGGGGTGTCTGCGTATGGCGCAGAGCCATCTGCAGTCCAGGCCTGAGCCTTATCTCCCTCTGTCCACGGATCATGGGGAACTCCCCACGAGGCCTCAGGTGCAGGCTGGGGGAGAGAGGGCAGTGTAGCAGGAGTAGGGATCTTGGCATTTGGTCCACTTCTTCATGTAACTTACTTGTGCCTGCAGGACCTGCTCAGGCCCGATCGCCTACACACCACGTCCATTTGATGATGGAGTGCTGCTGTGCACGCCCCGCTTTATGGCTTGGTGGTCAGATAACACGCAGCTCATGATGGGCAGCTCAGGTTGCATGGTAACTTGGTGGCCCATGGCCAAGCGTTCGGTTTCTGTTAATGCCCACCAGCAGGCCAAGAGCTGTCTCTCAAAAGGAGAGTGGTTACCTGTGGAGGAAGGCAGGGCTTTGCTTCAAATCCTGTGGGCCTGTGCTACAATTCACCTACTGGGGCTTGCCAAAGGCTCCAAACAGCATCCCCATCGGCCACCGACACTTTAAGCACCACTGGATCTGCTGGGTCCTGTGGCCCAAGTGGCAGAGCAGCCTGCACAGCAGCCTGGACCTGCTGCAGAGCCTTCTCCTGTTCCGGGTCCCTCTGAAAACTAGCAGCTTTTCAGGTCATTTAGTTAATGAGTCTGAGTAATGCACCTAAATAAGGTGTATTATTCCAAAGAGGCACAGTAGGCTTGTGCCTCTTTTTTTTGGTTGTAGGAGGGGCAAGATGCCACAACTTATCCTTCACCTGATAAGGGATGTCTTAACAGGCCGACACCACTGGACCACTAGAAATTCCCCTCCCAAATTCATGCCCCAAAGTATCAGTGAAAGGTGTATCTTCTGGACCCTGTGGTGTGGGTGAGTAGGTCTGAAATAACAAATCCTCTCTAACATCCCACACTCCCTAAGCCTTTCAATCTCTTGTTCTATGTTAAACCGAGGCAAGTCCAGCATTTCCAGTTCACTCACTGTGGGCCACCTTTCGATTCATGTGTCAGCCAATGAAACTGCTAGAGCCCTTTCTAACTCCCTGAGCTGCAACATTAAATAAGCCCCTATCAATAAATTCAGCCCAATCCAGCTTTATGTTCCTTCTACTGTTATCCTACACCCTTAGTACCCATTCCCACACACGTTCCCCAGATTTTTGTTTGTTAAGATTAGAAAACTCAAGTAGGTCTTTTGGAAGGCAGTAACCTTTTTATGGCTCACACTTTGGACCTCACCTTCAGGGGCCTGCTGTCACTTGAGTCTAATTCTAGGTCTACAAGCAAAGAGGGCTGGCAGGGGAGGGTCCTGGGTAGAATCAGCACTGTCTTACAATGGCAGCTGCCTCAGGGAGGCCACTAAATCGGAGGGGCCTGTACCACTGCAGGTGAGGATGCTCCCCCCACTGAGGGCGAGGAACCTCTTACATTGGCACAGAAGGCTCCTCAGAATCTAGGGGGTCAAGGTCTGCAGCTTCCTCAGGATCTCCCACACATTCCCAGCCCAACGTACAGGCTCCCACTCTTCCTAGTCAATGCAGGCTCCTGAACAGTGGACACCCTGGGCAGCTGGAGTCCAACTTTCGCTGTAACTCAGCCAGGATAGAATGAGGTTCTGCTTTTGTTTCTCAGCATGGTCAGCCCTGCAGCTACTGGAGATGAGGCTGTCCTTCAGGGCACATGAGAAGCCTTCAGGCCACTTACGTGACACTTGAGCTGGGAATTCAAATCCCTGAGCTCATCCTTTTCTTTCACCACTTTGTCCAGCAACCATAAGAGCAACCACCCAAACTTATTATATTCGTTTTCCAAAAATGTTTGAAAGTATCGTATACACAGTTACCTGGTGCCTTGCTTCTTAAAAGTAGCCAATGAAGATATTTTGTGTTTTTCTATTGCCACATCATGGCCTATCACTGCTCTCTTTGTTACTTGAAATAGAAGCATTACTATTTTTAAATCAAATCAAACTAGAAAGCAGAAACCCCAGAAACAACTCAGAAAACTTATCCTTAAAATTCTGTTACTCCAGAACCAGTCCCAGTACCAAAATCTGTATTAGTCAGAGCTCTCCCGAGAAACAGAACCAATAGGACCTATATGTATATATATCTTCATGTGTGTGTGTGTGTGTGTGTGTGTGTGTGTGTGCGCGCGCGAAGAGATTTATCATATGGTATTATCTCATGTGACGATGGAGGCTGAAAAGTCTTGTGATCCTTTGTCGGCAAGCTGGAGACCCAGTGGTGTAGTTCAGAGGCCTGTGAGCCAGAGAGCCCATGGTGTGGACCCCAGTATGCATCTGAAGGCCTGAGATCCAGGAGCACCAAGGGCAGGAGGACACCAATGTCCAACTCATGTAGTCAGGCAGAGAGCGGATTCATCCTTCCTCCTCCTTTTGGTCCTGTCCAGGCCCTCCATGGATAGGATGAGGCCCACCCACATTGGGGAATGCCATCGGCATTATTCAGTTCACCAACTCAAATGCTAATGTCTTCCAGAAATACCCTCACAGACGTGCAGAAATAGTGTTTAACCAGATATCTGGGCATGCTGTGCCCAGCAAAATTGACACATAAAATAAACCATCATATTTTCTCTTGGCAACTCTCTAAGATTTGGGGGGCGGGGTGGTCTGCACGTCTCCCAGGAGCAGCCCACCAGCTTGGGAAGCCAACTCCACCCCGGAGCTAGAGGTGGGCACATGGCCAGTCACTGGCTCAAAAGCTCTTGGCAGGATTCCTGCTTCAGAGATGAGCAGACGAGGTACTTGTTGCTGGCGAGACATGGAGGAGAGATTTCCTGGGGTTTGGGGTGGATGTTTTCTCACTCTTCTAAGGGATCTTCTAGAGACCCTCTTCCTCGTGAGTGGAAGAAGAAGCAAGTAGTTACAGCAACTGTCGATAGCCATCTTTCCATTGCCAGGGAATGGTACCAGGACAAAGATAGCTCCAGCTCCTCCATTAAAAACCACGGCACAGAGATGACAAGAAACTGGATTCCTGATGGCATCATTGAGTCGATGACTCAAACCAGCTCAGAAGTGAAGCTTGCTTTCCCACTTTTCTACAGGTGCAAGTGGAAAATCAGAATTATTTACCAGGTAAATAGCTGTGATATAATAAAAACAAAATAATGTTATTATATGTTAAAAATAAGCAACAGTATTCTGTTTCTAGCAACACAGCAGACTAGATATCCTCAAATAATGCTCACAGTACAAAATAGCCAAAAAGGCTGGATAAAATATATATTGTTGATATCCTTTAAAATTACAGCTGAATTTGCAAGAAAATTTGGGAGATCTTCATACATAAAGGTGAAGTGGGAGCATATAGCCAGAGGAGGGAGGCACATTGGCAGGCATCCTGAAGTCACCTGAACATCTCTGGTGGTGCAGTTTGGGGGCAGGAGGTATGAGTGGATACCCCATATCTCCTGCCCAAAAACTTAACAAAGTCTATGGCTCAGTAAGGCGGGAAGTTGTCTAGGATGTCACCACACCAAGCCAGGACTCAAAAAGCTTTTTATATCTCCCCACTGAAGGGTGATGATTAATAAATGTGTCTATACCTTAGTCTTAGCTCTCAATGGAAGAAGAATAATGATCACCTGAGGGTTTATAACTATAAGCAAGCCCTCATAGGAGAATTTAGGTTTTGAACCCAAATTCCCACTCTTTTTGTGGTCAGAAAAACTTCCAGCCAAGAATTTAATCTAACGTGGTCCTAGATTGGTAATGCCATAGACACAAGGCAGATGCAAACTCAAATCCTCTCTAGCAGAGTGGCCCTCAACCCAGGAGATATTTGCACAAAGTAATAATTAAAATGAGCCCACAATTAAAAACAATTAAAGTAATATGTCATTTAAAAAGTCAAGAACAACAGCAGTAGAATCAGACCACAGATATTGACGTTACTAGACACAGATGAGAAAATAAGAATGTTTACAATGTTAAAAACAAATAATAGAGGGAATTTAAAAATGATAAGAAGCAAAAATTGTTTAAAATTACCTGGCAGAATTGGAAGTAAAAAAAAAAAAAAAACTACAGAGAACTTCTAAAAACAAACCAAAAAAAATGTAAATTTTCAATAGCTGAAGAGGGAATCAGTGACATGGAATATAGACCTGAAAGAATTATACAAAATTCACCTCAAAAGACAAAATTATTTTTAAAATTATGAAAAGGAGCTAAGTACCATCAAGAATAGAGAAAAAAAGATCTAAATTGTGTCTAATTAGTTTTCTAAAAAATGATAATAGAGAGAATAGAGTATAATCAATATTTGAAACAATAATGGCTGGAGATTTTTAAAAATTGATAAAAGTCCTGAATCCTTAGAGTATTGAAGCACAAGAAATCACAAGCAGAAAAAAGAAGAAACCATAGTTAAACATATCACAGTAAAATTGTAGAAACTCTAAAATAAAGAGAATATCTAAAAAGGATCCTGCAACAAAAGGTGTAACAGTCTCTAAATGAAAGCCAAATATGTGACATAAAATATTTAAAGTGTGTGGGGAAAGTGATTGTCAACATAGAATTTTATATCCTGCCCAAATATCCTTCAAGAAAGAAGAAAAAGACATTTACAGACAAATCAAAACAGTGTTGACCACAACAAAGAACAACAACAACAAAACTTGAAAAGTTGTGGCTCAGAAGAAGAAAAACAAACCCAGGAGAAAAGTCTAACATGCAAGAGGAAATTGTGAACCATAAAAATGTGGGTAAATCTAAAGGAACATTCACAGCACAAGACAACCCCAATGATAACATTTAACTTGTAAAGGAGAATCAACCACAACACAGAAATAGAACTAAAATATTGAGTAATGATACCATGAGAGCCAGTAGCAGGATGAGCCAAATTAAAGCATTTTAATGATTGTATTCTTCCAGAGGAGAATAAACATACTGATTAACTTCAGGCTTTGTTGAGTATGCTTATTAAAAGCATTACAAAAGAACAAAAATAGAGTGTATGTTATTAGCATCTAAACCCAAAGAAGAAAAAAGAATTGGTTTGTTGGGGGAACGAGAACTCAATGAAACAAACAAAATAGAGCAGAGGAGATGGATGGCCAGACCTGCACCTGCCCAGGTCCCCTGGATCTTCCATCGGCTTGTCTGACTCCAGGGCCAGACACGTGTGCTTGGCTTCATGATGGGGGCCCCAGCCCCAGCCCCAGCTCCACACCTGTCAAGGTCAGAGGCAGTGGTCCTGCCTCGTGGGCTCCAGCTTGTCCTTGCTATCTCTCATTTTACAAACTTCTTCCCTTCTCAAATGCTTGAACTTGGACTTCAAGTTCCAGCATCAGATGCAAAGATAGGAGCAACGAAGGGACTGGTCAGCCAGTGCCCACAGTTTGAACCTGAAGGTCATATCCTCTAAGCAATACCCCTTAAAAGTACACACACACACACACATACACACACACACACGCACGCACACCATATCACTGTAGCAAGGGGAACACAAATTAAAGCCAAATAAGTGCTCCAACATGGATGAGCCTTGAGGACAGTATGTTGAGTGAAATCAGCCAGTCACAAAAAAACAAATACCAAATGATTCCACTCATGCGAGGTCCCTAGAGCGGTCTGATTCATAGAGACAGGCAGTAGAATCGTGGGTGCCAGGGGCTGGGGAGAGGGATGGGGAGTTAGTGTTTAATGAGGACAAACTTTCAGTTTAGGAAGAGAAAGTTCAGGAGATGGATGGTGACAATGGTTGCACAACAACGTGAATATATTTAATGGCCACTGAACTGTATGATTAAAGTGATCAATTTTTTGTTATGTATATTTTGCCACAATAAAAAGCATGAGTCACCATTTTACACATATCAGATTGGCAAAAATTAAAGTTGCTCAATGCCATGTATGGCCAAAATTGGATCTGCTGGGAGCAGAGGGAATAGGAGAATGCATAAGTTAGTACAACCACTTTTTAAAACTTTTCAGCATTATGCAGTAATGCTGAAGATCTTTCACCCAGAAATTCTACTCCTAAGTATGCGCCCTAAAGAAATTCTAGCAACATGCCCAAAAACTTTCACAGAAATGTTCAAAAAAGCACTATTTCTGCTACAAAAACCTGGAAACAACACTGATAGGAACAGGGTGGTGTGTTCCTTTGATACCACGCTGCACAACAATGAAAGTGGGTAAGCTGCAGCCTCACCCGTGACCACGCATAAACCTCAGAATCAAAATATTGAGCAAAAAGCAAGTTGCAAGCCGGACACGGTGGCTCACGCCTGTAATCCTAGCACTCTGGGAGGCCGAGGCGGGTGGATCGCTCAAGGTCAGGAGTTCGAGACCAGCCTGAGCAAGCGTGAGACCCCGTCTCTACTAAAAATAGAAAGAAATTATTTGGACAACTAAAAATCTATATAGAAAAAATTAGCCAGGCATGATGGCGCATGTGTGTAGTCCCAGCTACTCGGGAGGCTTAGGCAGTAGGATTGTTCGAGCCCAGGAGTTCGAGGTTGCTGTGAGCTAGGCTGACGCCACGGCACTCTACTCCAGGCAACAGAGTGAGACTCTGTCTCAAAAAAAAAGAAAAAAAAAAAAAAAAACAAGTTGCAGAGCTTATCTAGATATAGTTCATAATCATTCAAAACTAAATTATACATTGTTAGATATATATACCTAATAGTAAAACTGTGAAAAAGGGAAGGAAATTGATAAAATTCAGCATGGGGCTTTCCCTTAGTGGGAATGGAGGGGCTTCCGTGGGGGTGGGGGCTGCAAACTGGCAGACTGGGTGACATGGCAATGATCCGTGTCTTAGCCTAGATGGCAAGCACATGGGTGTTCACCTTACCTTTTTCTTTTTCTTTTTTTTTTTTTTTTTT